>BDUI01000025.1:1202521-1218042 GCA_002335545.1 Apodemus speciosus
TGGACCCTGGTTCTGGAAAGGCTCAATGCATCAGTGTAGGGGAATACCAGAACAGGGAAGTGGGAAGGGGTGGATGGGGGAACAGGGGGAGTGAAAAGGGAATATGGGACCTTTGTGGAGCGGGGAACCAGGAAAAGGGAAATGAAATGTAAATAAAGAGTATATCCAAAAAAGTGTGTGATGGACTAATTTTAGGAAAGATTCCTGATATTAATATGCTTTTCCTGTTATTATTAAACATATATAATAATCAAATAGTAATAGCACACCCCTTTGGAGCAGATCTTTGCAGATCCATGACATCTGTTTGTCTCATAATGATGCTATGTAGACAAATAGATGGCTTTAGTTTTAATGATGACCCGTAAGAATTCCTAAAATTATACCTGTGATTATTAAGCTATTTTATAGTGGGACTGCTATTAGGTCCTTTTCTGATAGTCAAAACTGAAATGAAAGCTCTGCCAGTCTCCCAAGTGTCACAGGTTAATGCTCTCAGATGGCAACCAGACTCTCCTACTCAGAGCATATTCCAAGAGATTGTAAAACAATTAACCAATGGTCATAAATAGGGAACTAGGATTTATTATAGGTGCTAGGATGAAATATAAAATATTGACTTGGTTTATCTATATAAAAATTCACTTATAACTTTGTTATGGCTTTATACTTTAAGTGAACCTATGGAGTGAAGACAGGTAATAGATGTTTAGCTAGATAATTACTCCTAGTAGATACACATGTAAACATCCTCTGTTCCAAACTTCTATTTCAATTTATGACTTGACTTTTTGTATGAATTTGTGATGAACCTTGTACCATTTGATCATGTATTCTGAAAGATGTTTAAGGACTGAAGACAAAGAGGAGAGTCAGAACTGAGGAACATGGGTGAGAGGGGCAGAGGTGAGAAGAACTTAGCTGAGAGAGGAACTGAACTGAGAAGTTTTTAGTCAGAAGAGAACAAGATTAGAAGGAGAATGCAGAGTGTAATAACTTAGAAACTATAGGAAACAAAAAAAACTAAGAGAACAACATGCAGAATGCAGAGAGAAAGAAGAAAAAAATGCTGCAGATAGCAGAAGGAGCAGGCAGGCCTCTCCTTACCATGGAGGACAGAACAGGTCCCATGGTAAGGACAAGGCAGGGTTAGTCTTATTAAAAGAAACAAAGTTTTTTTCTTATAAACATCATTTTGATTCATTTAGCATTAAAAGGGTGGAAGCTTTTTCTTTCTCTATGCAATAAAGATGGGAGCTCATTTTTCATCAAGAATGAGTGAGTTCTTTCTGCACCAGTGCTTCGTCTTTTGCTCCATAAGCATAAGTAAGTATGGCTGTGTGTTTAAGTATGTAGTTGTGAGAATGTATGCTTGTGTGTGTGTGTGTGTGTGTGTGTGTGTGTGTGTGTGTGTGTGTGAGTGTAAGTAATTGTGAGAATGCATGTAAGCTGGGCCCAACTGAATTCGTGTGTAAATGTGTAAATGTGAAGTCTGCATGTTTGATGCTGTGTATGAACTTATGTGAGATTATATATATTTGCTTATGTAAAAGTTTTACTTTCTGTTATTCTCTTCTCCTGGTTTAATAGATGTTTGTTGCTCCAAACTTCTCCCTAGCCTGACAAGCAAGAAGCATCTGGACAATAAGGAAAAGGCTCTAGCAATTAACCCTTTACTTAATCTCCTGCTGTTTTAGGATGAGGTGGTAAATGCCTGAGACCGCAATCTCTGGCTTCAGAGAAACACACACAGAAGGCAGGTCAGCTACAATAGCATAGTAACTTAGACTTAGATAAGTAAACTTTTTACTATACAGCAACCCTAAATATCTCATAAGACAAAGTCTTACCCCGAATCTTTTTTTTATTAGATATATTCTTTATTTATATTTCAATGTTGTCCCCTTTCCTGGTCCCCCCCCCCCAAAAAAATCCCATAAGCCATCTCCCTTCCCCCTGTTCCCCAATCAACCCTCTCCAGCTTCCCTGTCCTGGTATTCTCCTACACTGCTGCATAGAACCTTTCCAGGACCACGGGCCTCTCCACCCTTTGATGTCCAACAAGGTCATTCTCTGCTGCCTATGTTTCTGGAGCCTTGGGTAACTCCATGTGTACTCTTTGGTTGATGGTTTTGTCCCTGGGAGCTCTGGGAGTACTGGGTGGCTCATATTGTTATTCCTCCTTTGGCACTGCAAACACTTTCATCTCCTTGGGTCCTTTCTCTAATTCCTCTATTGGGGACTCTGTGCTCCGTTCAATGGCTGGCTGAGAGTGTTCCCCTCTGTATTTGTCATGCACTAGCAGAGCCTCCTGTGTGACAGCTAGATCAGGCTCCAATTAGCAAGTCTGGGTTTGGTGACTGTACATGGGATGGATCGCATAGGCCATCTCCCCTGCCCCTCAAAGTCTCACCCCAGAATTTAGTACGACCAAATCTTATCCTAGCAGATGCTCTTTCCCCCTCAGCTGCCTCAAGAACTGACAAGAAGAACATCTCCCACCAGTGCTGGCTCCTGGCCGGGCCTCAGTCAAATTTGACAGTTTTGGTTACAACCAAGATAAAATTGCCATTATTGGATATGCAGATTTGGAATATGAGCAGATATCTTTCTCTTCATATACATAACTAAAAACCAAACCAAGACTTAACCCTTAAGCTTAAGAAGACGACTGCAAAACAACCCATAGATGAGAGAAATTAACATATGCTGCATCTGATAAAGTAGTAACATTCGAATAAAATATGGTACTCAAGAAAATGATCTTCAAAATCAAACTACCTAGTTTAAAAATGGTCTAAAGAAATAAAACTGTCCCCTCTCAAAGAATAAATGCAAATAGATAATAAACACATGAAAATTTTTACTGGTCATGAGAAAATCACTAATCAAAGTGGTAATATAAATAATTCTAAACACCAAGTAGTCTAACTTCCATTTAATATTATATGAATGTGATCTCTTAAAAGCAGCATTTGATTGTAAATATCATGTTATGGGATTTTTAGGACTCATGAATTATTTGTAAAGGTGTAAAGAGAATATTTTGTTTGTGCTGAAATTTTCTTGAATTCTTTCTGAATAGGTCAAACGCTCTTCTGTGAATTCCGCTGGACATCTGCTCCTTTTGTTTACTCACACAATGCAAAGTGCAAAGCAAAAATTCACCTATCTTAGGAGTGTACTGATCACAAACACTACTAAGGCCAATAGAAAAAAATATTTAGAAGTTTTGTCTTCATCCACATTCTCCTGTTCAACTCCGAGGTAAGGATTATTCACACCTATCTTCATCATGAAATCTGTGTTTTATTTGATAACAATAAACACTAATAATTATTTTCTTTGGATATATCACATCATGTAGGATAAAGATAGAGTCAAATAATTTTCCTGGACAAGTAAAGCCAGATATTTCTCAAGTTCTCTTCATTATGAATAATAATAATAATCATAATGGTAATAATAATACTCCATTCAAAATTTTATTATTTCTAGCATGTACTTTTTACAGCTAGTCATTTCTAAATTCAAGAAATTTACACATAAAAATAATAATATTGAAATCAGATCACATACATAACAAAATAAAATGATTAGCATTTTATTCGGGGTTTCTTTAAGCAAGAAATTTTGTTGATTTCCTTATATAATCCTCATAAAAGCTTGACATTGACAAACACACTGGTCCTTCCTCCTGTCTTTCAAATTCCTGTCATCAATTCTTTTTGTCATCCTTCCAGCCACTAGTATTCTCTATTGCATTTTTATCTCACATATTGTCTACATCACATCCTCTGACTCTTCTTAAAATTGTTTTTCTCATGTGAAGGGTTCCTATCTAGTTTTCTGGAATCTATCTACATTCACAAACTCCTCACAAATAAAAGTGTAAGAACATAGAAGCTAGATTTCACATAAGAGAGAATATGTGGTGTTTGTCTTCCTGATCCTAGGCTCCCAAGCTCACAAAAATACTCCACAGTAATACCCATTTTCCTGTCTTTGGTAATATAGTTTTATTTTGGTTCAATTATTTGGAATGCTGTAGTTGTTCCTTCAAATTTTTATTTCTCATCTGCATAGATTTAGTATAATTTCCATATTTAGCTTCTTTCTTTCTTTCTTTCTTTCTTTCTTTCTTTCTTTCTTTCTCTCTTTCTTTCACTCTCTCTTTCTTTCTTTCTTTCATTCCTTCTTTCTTTCTTTCACTCTTTCTTTACATTGGTGAAAGACACAAAAAAACTGGATTTGAAGGTCTTCTAAGATATAATGTATCAAAATTGCAATAATATTGTTCGTACCTTTTCAAAACTATACATGAACATCTGGAAATTCACATGAGATGAGAAGCTAGGGTATAGGAAATTCATGATTCTACCCAAGTCTACCTTTGGGGAATATATGAGTTTGACAGTGTTATGTACAAGAGTTTTGATGAAAGTTTTCTTAGAGGAACACAAGTAACTCAAAGGCACCTACATCACTGAAAAATCTGTCCCAGTATAGATAAGGATTCACAAAAGCTGCATACAGGAGCTCGCATTTCAGTGTACAAGTAACTCTATCCAAAAGTTTTCTCCTTTCCAGCAATAAAAAGGAACATGTAACCCTAGAGAAGACCCTTGTTAATCTTGTAAACTCTGAAGCTCTTGGACATTGTAACTTCAAGAAGTGGTGAAGCCTTCCTTCTAAGACTACTTACCTTCCTGAATCTTGTCTGCTTCCCTCCTTCTTCAAGGGTACCTTGCATTTTGGAGGAAATAGCTATAAAACAGCCATAAATATTTTTTATTTTCAGGAATGTATTTATGTAATTTATTTGTTAATAAACCTACTATTAATTTGTTAGTACAATTTAAAAGATTAAAGTGACTTCAGTGACAAACTGAAATATCTTTTTAAACTTCACCACTGATATTTGTAGAGAAAATATACTAACCTAAATTTATATGGAAATTATTTAATATTTTTAGCTCTGTGATTTTATATATATGAAGTATGATGAAAACATCAATTTTTAAAATTTGCATTTTAATACATATATATAAATCAATAAAAGATTTTGGTTAGAATGAATGTATATGTTTATTTGAGTAAGAGTTTTAATAGAGGGATAGAAAAATAAAAACATCTAGGAATGGATACAAGAAACTTCCCTGATTTTGAATGTGAGTTGGAAGAGGCAAGTCCAGTCTCAAAATGGAGGGCCATGATCCAACTGACGCAGATCAGTGAAGGAAGCTGTTTATTGGTGGTCTGAGCTTTGAAACCACAGGTGATAGCTTAAGAGAATTATTTGAGAAATAGGGCCCACTTACAGACTGGGGTAATGAGAGATCTTCAAGCAACATGTTCCAGAGGCTTTGGTTTTGTGACCTACAAGAGGTGGATGCTGGAATGTATGCTTGGTCAAAAAAGGTTGATGGGCATGTGGTGGAACCAAAGAGAGATGATCCTGTAAAGCCAGGTGCCCATTTAATGGTGAAAAAAATTTTCTTGGTGATATTAAAGAGGATATGAAAGAACATAATCTGAATGATAACTTTTGAAAAGTATAGCAAATTCAAGTTTTGGAAGACAGGCAGAGTGGGAAAAAGAGAGGACTTGCTTTTATAATTTTGGTCATCCTGACACAGTTGAAAAATTGTTGTTCAGAAATACAACATTATTAATGGGCATAAATGTGAAGTGAAAAAGGCCCTTTCTAAACAAGAGATGCAGTCTGCTGGATCACAAAGAGGTCATGGAGGTGGGTCTGGCAACTGTATGGATTGTGGAAGAAACTTCTGTCATCATGGTGGAAGAGGAGGCTATGGTGGTGGAGGTGGTGGCAGCAGAGATAGTTATGGAGGTGGTAATGGTGGATATAATGGATTTGGAGGTGATGGCGGCAACGATGGTAGTGGTATGCTAGAGTAGTAAAGGAGGTTATGGAGGTGGTAGACCAGGATATGGATACCAAGGTGGTGGATATGGTGGTAGAAGAGGAGGATATGATGGTTACAATGAGGGAGGAAATTGGATGGAGTTAACTATTGTGATGGTGGGAACTATAATAACTTTGGAAATTGTAGTGGGCAGCAACAGTCAAATTATGGACCCATGAAGAGGGGGCAGTTTTGGTGGAAGAAGCTCAGGTAGTCTCTATGGTAGTGGCTGTGGCTCTGGAGGTAGAAGTGGTGGATGTGGTAGCAGAAGGGTTTAGAACAAAACAGAAATGGCTACAGTTCTTAGCAGGAAAGGGAATGAGGAGTTGTCAGGAAAGCTGCAGGTTGATTTTGAGACAGTCATCCCAAATGCATTAGAGGAACTGTAAAAATCTGCCACAGAAGAAATGATGATCCACAGTCAGAAAAGTCACTGCAGCTTAAACAGGAAACCCTTCCTTTTCAGGACCATCATAGCCACAGTTTGCAAAAAGTGCAGCTACTGATTAATGCAGTGTAGTGTAGTAGTCTATTTGAGGCTTCCATGTACTTGGGCAGGGATATCTATGAGTTGGAAATTAAGTGGTAGTATCACAACTGCATTGTGTGATATTAATATATAGCAATGTATTGTTATACTTGCTGCTAACTGATGATAAGATACAGAAAAATAAATTCAATAAGTTAAATGGCAGCACTGATTCAAATATAAAAAGTTATAAAATTAATCTAGTGAGTATTTAGTTTCACTGCTTATGATGGGCTTTTTGCCACCAAAAAGTTATGTTTTTATTTTATAATTTTCTTTTTTTAATTTATTTTTTATACTCCAGGTTTTATTCCTCTCTCCCCATCTACCTTCCTACTGTTCTAAGTTCTATATCTCCTTCCCACCCCCTGTCTCCATGAAGATGTCCCCACCCCACCAGACCTCTAAACTCCCTGAGGCCTCCAGTCTCTTGAAGGTTAAGTGCATCATCTCTGATTTTTCACAGACCTGGCAGTCCTCTGCTATGTATGTTTGGGGCCTCATGTCAGCTGGTGTATGCTCCCTGCGGGGTGTTCCAGTGTTTGAGAGATCTTAGGAGGTTCAGGTTAATAGAGAGTGCTGATCCTCCTACAGGGCCATCCTCCTGCTCAACTTCTTTCCTCTTTTCCCTAATTCAACAACAAGAGTCAGCAGCTTCTGTACATTGGTTGGATGCAAATATCTCCAGCTGACTCTTTCAGCTGCCTGCAGGGTCTTCCAAAATGCAGCCATGCTAGGTCTCTTAAGGAGAGCTTTCCATAGCCTTAGTAATAGTATCACTCCCCTTGAGCTGGGTACCACTTTGGGCCTGTTGCTGAACCTTCTTTTCCTCAGGCTCCTCTCCATATCCTTCCCTGTAATTCTTTCAGGTGGGAACAATTATGGGTTAGAGTTTTGACTGTGGGATGGTCACCCCCTCCCTCATTTGATGTCCTGTCTTCCTATTGAAGGTGGGCTTTACAAGTTCCCTCTCCCTACTGTTGGGCATTTCATCTAAGGTCCCTCTGTTGGAGTTCTGAGAGTCTCCCACCTCACAGGTGTCTGGTGCATTCTGGAGGGCTCCCCAAATTCCTATCTCCTAAGGTTGCCTGTTTCCATTCTTTCTGTTGGCCCTCAGGGCTTCATTCAATTTTCCTCACCCAATACCCAATCAAGTTCCCCTCCCCCTTCCACCTCCATCTACTTTCACACTCAGGTCTCCCCTCCATCCCCACTTGTGATTGCTTTCTTTTCCCTCCCAAGTGAGGCTGAGGAGTCCTCACTTGGGCCCTGCAGCTTGCTGACATTTTTGAGTTCTGTGGACTGTATCTTGAGTATTCTGTATCTATTTTTTGGCTTATATCTACTTATTAGTGAGTACATACCATGCATGTCCTTTTGGGTCTGAGTTACTTCACTCAGGATATTTTCTAGTTCCATCCATTTGCCTGCAAAACTCAGAATGTTGTCATTCTTAATAGCTGAGTAGTATTACATTGTGTAAATGAACCACATTTTCTGTAGTGATTCTTCTGTCGTGAGACATGTGGGTAGTTTCCAGCTTCTGGCTATCATAATTTAAATAAATATTTATTGCAGAGTATCTAGAGTAAAACTAAAGTCAGTTTTATTTTGCTCAATATTTTTCTTTTAATTCAATAATAATTTTCATTGTTACATATCAGCGTTCATTGTACTGGATTACATGCATGTTTGTATACATATAAAATCTCATCTAATTTGTACATAATAAATAAGAATATTTACATGGAAGGAGTAAAGTTCCTCAGGTCTAAATACTAGTTAAAAACTATAGACAATGAATGATAAGAACAGTAGAATTAAACTTCCTGATTGGAAGAGCAGACCAAATTTGTTATCAATACCAAATTATCAGCCCTAAAAGCATCTACATAAATGATAAGCAATAAGCAGTCACATATCTATATATTTATACATTTGTCTCTCCGTGTGTGTGTGTGTATACACACACATAAACACACATATACAGCAACATATATATAATATATAAATATAAATATATATATGGAGAGATAGAGAGACAGAGATAGAGACAGAGGATAGAGATGATAAACAATTATATAAATGAGGCAAAGAAGATGAAAGAGTTTTGAAAACAATTATTTAAATAAAAAGAATGCTTCATTTTATTAGGTGAAAGGTATTGCACATGGGAGAAATGTAAAATAAACAATCATGGTAATGTTTAAAAAGGTTTTGATACCCTTGGGAAGTTGTCTGGGCCCAGCTGAAAGCCATAGTAATAAGACAGAAGACCCTAAGAAGCTAAAAATCACAAGCAGAAGTTAAGATAACATGAAATTTCACCAAGAGTTCACATTGTGTGTTGATCTGTGGTGACTCCTTTTAAAAAATAATGTTCAAGTTTTTGAAAATATTGAGTTATTGATTGCTGTCAACATAGAGCAGAGAAAAAGCTGACATGATAGATGCTGAGAAAATTCAAGTTCAGCATCTGCTCTCAGTTTTGAAAATTTAAAAATATTTTTTCTGGACATGTCAGAGAGATATAATGTGTTCACATGGAAATTGCCTGTGTAACATGAATAGAATTCAAATTGTTTTTCACTTTTAAGTCATTTTTTTCTAATATAATTGTATTGGTAACTTATCACTTGTAAAATTTTTGACTTCTTTAATAAAGCGTTAGACAGTGCATGATGCAATAAAGATGATAATTTAGAGGTGGCCCAAATTAGGTGTGAAAAGAAGGCATGAGAGCAAACTAATTTGGAATTTTATTTCTTGAAAATGATATAAATTGAAGTTGTAAGTGAACTAATATAGCTGTATTAAGAATTATTTGGTTATTATCTATGTGTCATCTATCTACCATATATATATATATTGTGTGTGTATATACTCACATGTATGATGTATGCACATGTATATACCACTGTGGTTTCTAGTGTCCTTGAGATCAGAGGACAACTTTCTGGATTCAATTATTCTGTGGATTCTGAGGATTAAATTCAGGTGCTGAGTCTTGATGGCAAGCACTGTTTCCCCTTTGTCAAGCAGTAAATTTTTGTCTATTGTAATGTCTCAAGTGACTTTCCAAACGTATAACAAGGCTGAATATTAAGTACATGTATTTACTCAGATCTGTGTGCTGCATTCTGGGTGCATTCACTGATGTTTGTCTATCCCTTTTGTAAAAATCCTTTTGATGGTTGACTTAGTGGTCCCATTCTGCTATCTTTGTTTTGCCTTATTATTTTGAACTTCTGTCATGGATTGTTCAGAGTTGAAGAAGCTGTGAGTAAATGTGTAAGGAGTTGGATAGTCCTGAGAGAATCTGTATTACTGACAATCACTAAATCTCAGACCCTGTGCTCTAGTTCATGGTGACTTCCCTTGAGGTCAGGGTTCTTAGAACCTGGCAAGTTCTTGTATAGCAACTCTTCTGCAAGAGTTTGTCTTACCAGTGAAGTCCTTCTGGCCATTCTTGTAGGTGGGAGGTTAAGGAAAGAAGTGGCTGCTTGCTGTAGTGCTGCTTCGAGAGTAGCAGATTGCATGAAGAGACCGTTACTGATTGATCGCAAACATTTAATAAATATGAAAAGGGGATCTGTGGGGAGGGGAGAAAGCCTGGGTAAATACGCAAAATGCAGACGAGGTCTTTTATGAACATGTGTAACAAGACCTCAAGGCCTGGGACTCATGGGAATTGGCAAAGTGTTTCTCCTTTGAAGTCTTAGAGGAATTGCAAAAAAACCTTTCTTATGTAAAGAATAGTGTTTACCAAAAACTGATTAACCAACATGTGCAAAACCTAGCAACTGCATCTTCCTCCACCAGGAAGAGTATAACCTGAGACTAATCCCTTACAGAAATCTCCTACCAAGATTAGTTTACCCCTGCTCTTATCAACCTTTGTGTACATATGTTTGTATTTCTCTTATTTCTTTGTTTCTCATCACCCCAATTAGGTAGGTTTTCAAAGAAAAAAATGTGCAGTAGGTGGAAATGGACAAATTTTTATTTATATAATTTATATGATTCAATTATGTCAGCATGCTTTCCATCAACTGCCTTGTGATATATGCCTACATATAGTAGCATAATACTGAAATAGTACTGAATTATTTAATTCAATTTAACTATTCTACGACATAAGTAGATGTTGGGTTTATTTTAATATGATCTCATTTCATAGATTTTAATGAACAAAAGTATATTTAGTGATTAATTCAATTTTATTCCAGAAATACAATGGAAAACCTTTTGTCTTATTTGTTAAAATATATCAAGTGATGTTTCAATCAACACTATTATCCATTTATTTCCATTTTCGAATTTGGGATTACCTTGATTATCTAACATAGGCATAGATATTATTATTTTTCAGGTTTATGAGGTTATTATTGTATATGTGATTGTGTGTGTGTATATATGCATGTGAATGTGTGTTTAACAGTAATAAGATGTAAAATGCAAAGGAATAATGTACAATCTGTTGGGTACAAACAATGGTCAGACTGTTTCAGAAACATTTAGAATTATTAAATCCCAGATATCATTAACTGTAATTGGTTCAACATTAAAAGAAAATTACATTTGAATTGGGTCTTATAGAATTTCAATTGCTCAGAACCTCCAGGTGAAAATAATGTTATTCATTTGGGAAACAGCACAAAACCACAAAGTATGTTTGGGGACTAATAAGGTTTAGTCACAGAGAATGCTCATAAAATTATGATGAGGTCACAATAACTACAAAATTTTTTTTAATCTTTAAACACATAATTTTCGAAAAACAGGCATCCCCAGTTTAACTTTCAAAGAATAAGTTAGATGGCAGAGACTAATAAAACACAAAGTTACCAATACAATCATTCTAGCCTAAATATGTTAACTTTGAAGAAATGTAAACTAAAATATAAATAAAAGACAGATCTTATTATCTATACCATACTTCCTAATATATACTGAGTCAAATGTTCCCTTTAACCTCTGTGATGACCTTAGAAAATCTAAACCACAGAGCAGGAGAGTGTCAAGGAAAGACTCTCCATTCTACACAGAAAGAACAGGGAAAAATAAGGCAGCAAATTGGGAAGTCTTTGAGAAGGAAAGACTAAAAGTGTTTAAAATGATAAAAATAAGCTTCAGGCATTCATTTGATGTAGAGGAATGGTAGAGTTAAGTTGAGCAAAGGCTGATCAAAATGGATACCATCTCTTTGGATAATGTATTAGGATGGCAAGATGGTTCATGAAGTAAAAGTCATCTGATGACCCAAGGTTGGTCAGGACCAAGAGAACTGACTTCCACTAACTCTCCTCTGATTCCCACATGTATGCTGTGGCATGAATACATTTAGAGACAATTTTTACAATATAAATAAATACAATTTTAAGATGTACGTGGTTTACGAAAGAAAGCACACACACACATATATATATGCCACAATAATGCTGTAATATGAGAACAATTAATAAGGAATAAATAGATTGAATAAAAATATATAATTAAGAACCCATCACCGTCGTTGTGGAAATTTATTTAGGATGGCAAGGCATATTCTGCAGTCACAATTTTTGCATGATGCTTCCTTTTTGTAACAACTGCCTCACCTAAAATATTGGAATGTGTATCTCCATCAGTTATAAACAAGAAAACAACAACAATAAATACTTCGATTTTACTATTTTTCAAAAGACCTTGAAACAGAAGCATGCATTTATAATTTAAGCAAAGATAACTTTCCTACTGAAGTCTATGGCTTTTCTGTAGAACCACTTGTTCTGTTTCTCCTTTGATACAGTCTCAGGTATCTTTTGTATATAAGTTCAAAGAAGTTTTTACTATATCAAAGTTAAGAAATGGATGGAGCTGGAGAGCATCATATTGAGTGAAGTAGCCCAGTCTAAAAAGAATACCCATGGCATGCACTCACCGATAAATGGATATTAGCCTAGAATCTTGGAACACCAAAGACACAATCCACCTACCAAATGCTGTCTGACAAGAAGGAAAGAGTGGACCCAGGTTCTGGAAAGGCCCAATGCAGCAGTGTAGGGGAATACCAGAACAGGGAAGTGGGAAGGGGCGATTAGGGGAACAGGAGGAGGGAAAAAGACATATGGAATATTTGGGGGGGGCAGGGAAACCAGGAAAAGGGAAATGAAATGTAAATAAAGAATATATACAATAAAAAAAGAAAAACAAAAATCAAGGTTATGCATTTGTTTGTGATAACATGTGATAAAGGATTCAAATTTTAAACTGACTGAATTGTCTTTTATAGCAGAATTCCATTCTTGTATGAATGACATAAAAACAATTATGACAATTTATTATTTAAATTATGTCTAGAGTGCATTAATTTTTTCACTTCAAAGTGGACATACTATTTTAAAGGCCCAGAATAGCAGAAAAGACTATCTCTATCTCTATATGAAACAATCAGTCTTTGATAAGAACCTATGTACCTAATGTTATTTGCCATTACTTTGTCCTTAGATTCACTTTCAGGGCTGTGGAATTCTATGTTGCAATAATTTCCAACTCCAATAAGCCTGTATAAAAACCACACAATCCAGTTATTGTAATTATAAGTTATATGTCTATATTTGGCATATCCATTACTATACAAACATATTCCCCCAGCTATTAGACCCTTTGCTACTTGCAATTTCTCTTGGCCATGTGTTTCTTCTATATATTTGCTTCTTACTCCTTCTCCTCCTCTTCTCTTTCTCCTCTTCCTCCTCCTCCTCTTCTGTTCTCTCCTTCCCTTCTTCTCTCCCTCTATTTTCCACACTCTCAAAGGCTTCTCATCCCACCTTCCTCTCCAGTGCCCAATCACAGGCTCTATCCTTTATTGACCAGATAATATGGGAAGAAGGTTCACATGAGATCACTTGAGTTCATGATCCATTGCTTGTCTGTAGCAACACTTCTTGAGGAAGCAGAATAAACATCAGAATTCAAACAGCATCAGAACAAACTACAAAGTTTCTACATCACAAATATTTTGTTGAAATGAATTATAAGTTTAATATCATCAAGACTAAATTTAAAAACTGTGAAGAAGACTTTAGAGATATAAAAAGAAGTTTGTTTAGTTTGTGAGGTATTTTCAAGACTAGGTAATAAAATRTTCACAGAATTTCTTGAGTTCTGTGGGTTGTATCCTGGTAATTCTTTACTTTCTGGGGGATAATATGCACTTATTAGTGATACATAATATTTTCTAGTCTGTCCATTGCCTGCAAAACTCATGATGTCTTCATTCTTGATAGCTGAGTATTATTCCATTGTGTAAATGAACCACATTTTCTGTATCCATTTTTCTGTTGGACATCTCGGTTGTTTCCAGCTTCTGACTATCACAAATAAGGCTGCTGTGAACATAATGGAACACGTGCCTCTATGGCATGCTGGGACACCTTTCCTGTATATGCCCAAGAGTGGTGTACCTATTTCCAATTTTCTGAGGAATCTCCAGATTTATTTTGAGAGTGGTTTGACCAGTTTGCAATCCCACCAGCAATGAAGAAGTATTCCTCTTTCTCCTCTCCACATGCTCACCAACATGTGCTGCCACCTAAGGTTTTGATCTTAGCCATTCTGATTAGTTTAAGGTAGAACCTTGGGGTCGTTTTGATTTTCATTTCCATGGAACTCAGGAAGGCTAACAAGGTCAAGGGCCCAAGTGAGGGAGGGAGAAGAAAGCAATCACAGTAAGGGAGAGGAAGGAAGGGAACTGGGTGGGAAAGGTAGCAGTGAGGTGAAGAGGGGAACATGATCAGGAATTGAGGCAGCAATGGTACTGAAGCCCTCAGGGAATGAATGTCCTCAGCTGAAAGAATGGAAACAGGCAACCTTGGGACTAGAATGTCAGGGACTCACTGAACTCAAAGGGAGGGTCCTTAGATGGAATGTCTTACAGTGATGACAAGGAACTTGTAGAGTCCAATCCAGTAGAAAGACAGGACCTCAAGTGGAGGGATGGGGTTGCCATCCCTTAGTCAAAAACTCTGACCCAGAAATTTTCCTGTCTGAAAGAACTACAGGGACAAAAATGGAGAAGAGCATGAGGAAAAGGAGTTCCAGTGACAGGCCAAAATTGGGATCCAGCTCTGGGGAAGGTGCTAAGACCTGACACTATTACTGATGTTCTGGTGTATTTGCAAAAGCGACTATCATGTCTGCCTTCTGAAAGACCCAATAAGCAACTGAGTCAGATGCAGATATTTACACCCAACCAATGGACAGAAACTGGTAACCCCTGCAGTTGAATTAGGGAAACGATGGAAGAAGCTGAGGAGGAGCATAACCCTATAGGAAGACCAGCAGTCTCAACTAACCTGGAACCTGTCCTGGGATATCTCAGACACTGAGCCACCAACCAGGCAGCATACACCAACTGATAATGATGCTCCTACATATGTAGCAGAGGACTGCTGGGTCTGGACTCAATCAGAGAAGATGCACCTAATCTTAGAAAGACTTGGAGCCCAGGGAGTGGGGAGGTTTGGTGGGAGTGGGGGTGGGGGGCATGCTCTTGGAGACAGGGGGTGGTGGGTGGAGGTGGTGGATGTAGAACAGTCAGAGGGTGGACCAGGATGGGGATAAAATCTGGACTGTAAAAAAGTCTAAGGAATAGAATATATGAAGAGTATATTTATTCCACTTACTTGCAGGCTACTTCAACAATGTCTATCTACAGATGGATAGTTTATGAATGTAGTAGTTTTTCAGTCCACATAGCGAGATGTCTCAGCTGATATTCGATAGAGTCAGAATCCCCAAGAATTAGGATCTAGTACCAGTAAAGAAATGAAATTTCCCTGATTTTAGTGGGATTGCTTCAAGTTTCTCTCCCCTCTCACCATATCTTTTCAATATAGTGCTTGAGGTACTAGCTAGAGAATTCGACAGCAAAAGGAAGTCAAAGGGATACAATTTGGAAAAGAAGAAGTCAAGTTATCACTATTCACAGATGATATGATAGTATACTTAAGTGACCCAAAAAACTCCACCAGAGAACTCCTACAGCTGATAAACAACTTCAGCAAGGTGGCCGGCTA
>BDUI01000025.1:1229220-1240758 GCA_002335545.1 Apodemus speciosus
TTCTTATCTCCTTGTACTAAGCTCAACTCCAAGTGGATCAAGGACCTCCACATAAAACCAGACACACTGAAACTAATAGAAAAGAAACTACAGAATGTGCCTTTTGCCAGAACATTTTAATTACACCAGCTAACCTAAARTCACCACTACTGTCAGAATGAAATCATGCATATTTACGTGGCTAGAACCACCTAGTAAAAGAAACTAATCCAGTTATATTCACTGTTTTATCATCCAAAGTAACCATATATCTCTACAGAAAATTTATATCTTGAACTCCCATACACTAATGATTTGTTTTAGATTTTCTTTTCAACTATGAACCATAAATGAATAAATTTGAATAAAGGCTGATGTTCGGATGTGTCAGAGTGTTTGTTCATGAAATGGGGAGGTTCCAAACAGAATTAAGCAGCTGTTTGCTTCTTTTGATTTAGACTGAAGAAGAAATATGTCTGTGTTTGAAGTAGTAATACATGGCAGTGTCCAAGAGGCATGTTGGAGGAAGAAAATGTGTCTTAGGAAAAAAGGAAACAAATAGAACGCTGGGCATTTTCTGAAAAAAAAAAAAAGAGTCTACCTAGCACAGAAAAACAATTAACATAGTGGAAATATGAAAAACAAACAGCTGCCTTTCCTTGTTGCTGCCACTGAATAGAAAGATGGACTGCCTAGAATTTTGTACTTAGTTGAAGACAAGAGTAGAAGTAAGTCTTTAGTCATTCTTGTATAATGAAGTCGGACTCCTAAATCCTAGTCAACATTTCAGGAACTGATGTAGAAAAATATTTCTGAGCCTGAAGTGCTCAAAATAAATTTTCATTAAATGTTACTTATCATTCCTTGAGTATATCACCATGAATATTTTTATTTAAAAATTATATGATAGTTAAAATTAATTAATTTGTAAATTTTAATAGGCATATTAGTGTGTATGTTATCATATTTCTGAAGTAATTGAAATGGAGATTCCTATGAAATCCAATAGCCTCATAATTCAAGGAAGGAAATCCTTTTGCCCTATAGAAACATATACACTGTGTAATGTACATAATTTATACTGTATATTGCTCATAATTTGAGGATAGAGTTGCTGTGTCAATAAATCCCTTTAAACTTCTCATGATGCTAAAGGTTTGTGAAACACAACCTAGTGATCAAATAAAACATTTCACTAAGAAAACTGACACTGAAGAAGTATATCATCAGCAAATGCCACATCACAAAGCGTTAAAACCATAAAATTTCTCTAGAAAAATCTGGGCAGTCAGAGTACATAAGGAGGTACTGGGGAATGGATGGATTTTTTTGTTTTGTTTTGTTTTGTTTTACTGATGCAAAGACTGATATTTGTAGGGTCCTTCTTTGTTCTGAAATTCTAAGAAAAACATATTGATTAAAATATCATATGATCTGTGTCCTTTGGGTTTCTTGGTAGAAGGAAGAATTCAGTCATTTGTTATTAGGATTCAGATACCACCATCTCATAGTCCAGCAAGGTTACTAAGGACACATGTAGAGAAGGGCAGCTTTTCTGCAGAGGGTTGCACAAGATAACTTGAAATAACTGTTTTAACAAGACTGTAAGTACAACTTTTTACACATCAGAAACACTCTGCTACTTCAGAAAGCAAATAGTGTGAAAATAACTTATGTAAGTGCCATGATTAATGACTTTTTATTTATCTTTTTTATTATTTTATGTGTATAAGAGTTGAATATTTTTGCTTTATATGCTACATGCCTGCCTGGTACCTGTGGGAGTCAAAAGAGAGTTTGAAACCCTCTGGAACTTCAATTATGGATGACTGTTAGACACAGTATGAGCTCAAGATATGGAACCTGGGTCCTCTAAAAGAGCAAAACGAGTTCTTAACCTCAGAATAGTTTCGTCAATTTCAATTAATGGTGTTTAAAAATATTTTATTAGTTCTTTGTAATTTTATGTCTTGTATTTTGAATATATTCATTCTTTTCCATTCCCCCATCATATCCCAGACACATCTTCATTTTGTACTCCCCTATATTTCTGTCCTCATATTTTTAAAATATGTCAATTCTAATTTAGCCATGTTATCAACTATTGTAGCATGTGAGAGCTAACTGGGATAACATCCTTAACTAACACTAACTCCTACCTCCCAGAAGGTAGCCATTCCTAATGGCCCTCAGTTATGAGTGGGACTTCATATCTATCTACACTCTTTGTGCTGTTATATTTTCCTGCTCTGAGTTTGATACTGATAAAATTAATTTGTGGGACAGTATCTTAAATTTTGAGAAACCATAATTAGACACCACAAATTGGAGATTATCTTTATCCCAAAAATATGTGTGTAACTATTTCAAGGAAGAGAATTGATAATATTTTGTTGACTAAAATGAAGCAATTCTGTGTTTAAAGTAAGGGCATTGATTGGAAAGGAATAAAAGAGCTAACTCTTATTCCTTAAAAAGCTATCTATATAGATAATATATAAACATGTAAAAATCTTTGTCTAAGTGTATATATATATGCATTAGACAAAACATGCATAATAGTTATGTATATCTAATCTTCATTTATGTACACACACACATATATATCACATACATTAATTTTTCCAAGGTACATTAATACTTATTCAGAGGGAATGATAGATAATATGATATGATTCTTCTCTAAAAAWCATTAAGATATTTTTTTCTGTTTTTGACTAATAGTGGTGTATTTCACATTTTAGATAATTATATTGTATTTTCTCTAATACAAACTTTTGTTATTCTATTTATTCAAAATTMATTTATAAGACCTTTGTAGTAATAATTCCAAATATTTGATATTTTATGTTTAAGCTTTGTGCATTCCAATCTCTTTTCTACATTCTATGAATTAGTAAAACAGTATTCGTCTTAAAATTCAGACTGCTTCTAATATTCTAAAAATAGGCTTTTATTCTTCGTTATTATAAAATCTTTGTGTTAGTGGCAGATTCCCCTGGAGAATTATGCTTAATTGACCTTTAAAATTTCCAGGCTCAATAATGCTTTCTGCAAAATTAAATTGTCTCTACTGATAGAACTAGAAGAGACCTTAAAGTTCATCTAACTCTTGTTTTCCTTTCATGGATGAGTTTAATTTAGTTTTGCAATAGATAATACATGCAAAATAAGGACTAGAATTCATGTCTCATCTTTCCCAGAATAAGCACATTTTTGTTCATTTCTCTGCCAAAACCACCAAGCTTTACTTGTGTGAAGCTAGGCATGCATGTATGCAAATGTATCTTTAAAAAATTAATCAACTCAAATATAAGGCCGTGTCATTTCTCATATGCATCATATCTTTATTCAAAATGTGTTTCATCTAACATTTTGGAATGATGTATTAAAATCCAAATTATATGTTAGCATTCTAGGCTTAGAGCACATCTATCATTTTCTTGAACTTTTAATGTGAAGTCTAAAATATCTAATCTTATATTCAGTATCTTGCTCCATTCTTCAAGTTTCACCAATATCATTTTCAGCTATAACCATAAATTTTCAGGGTTACTAACCATTTTAATCTTAACACACCAAACTTACTAGTATTGCAACTCTTCTTGGGATGTTCTTCCTTACCCTACCAACATTCTTTACCTCCATAGGCATTCCTTCATTTGCTAAGCTATTAATTAATCAAGTATTTGATAAACATTTTCTTCACTTGATCTAAAAATCAATGATAATTCCTTTGTCAGAACTGGGACTGGGAAAAAGGGCAAAAGCCATATGGAGCACACAAAGATGCCTAGGGTATCAGAACCCAGAGAAGAACATGGGTGTGCCAATCTAACTTTTGTTGTTCAGTATAATAACTTACATATAACCTTTCAGACAATAAGGGTCTGGTTACACAATCAAGGGTCAAATGGGGCATTACAGACACTGTCCTGGTGAATCTAATTTGCTTGCCTGTAATTCTGCAGGGGAGGGGGTCAATTACCAGGGAGATGTTTGTGTAAACAGAGGAAGTATCCATGGCCCTGAGCTTGGGTCCTTTTTTAAGTCTCACCAGTTGAGGGCAGGGAGGCTGGAGTGCGTGGTTGGAGGAACACCTTCATAGAAGCAGGGGCAGCAGGAGGGAATAGGGGTGTTCCAGCAGGGGGGAAAGGGGATAACATTTGAAATGTAAATAATGAAAATATACAATAAAATATAAGAATAAATAAATAAATAAATAAATAGTCGTGGTGTTTGGTTGGATCTAGATTCCTCCAGGAGACTCAGGAGACCATTGCACTTTGCTCCATATCCCACTCTTTACCCACCAGATCCACTCCCACACCTTCCATGTGACATTAGAAAATATCTCCATTTAGGACACTGATATGGCTCTTAGTGGAAGGATGCTGAGCCTCCTGATCTCTTTGTCTTTGTTTGTGTGTGCAGTAACTGTATGTGCTGTTTTCCACATCTTTTCCTACTTCCTCTCATTATAAAACAGATGTCTTACAAAAGAAATGACAGGAAAATGAGATGAAACACTGCAAAATGAACTTGAAAAGTTTGTTTGGAAGCTTCCATGTGGGCCTATTGACACACAGCTCAATTAGATGTAACCCATGCCTGACACAGGAAATTTCCTTTTGAAGCCAGAGATGACAAGAAGGAACTTGGTCTCCCCTTATTGGTGGAGCATACTTATATCTCATTTATATAAGTCTGTATTTTAAGAAACCTCTGCTTTAGCTTCTGCCATAAGACCACTCACATGGCCCTTAGTTCTGTCTGCCCCTCTACATATGCCACCCCTTTATCCTGCTCTACTCTCCCCTACACATTTGTTTCTAAACAATTTACGAATCAAATTTCCCAATTAACAACTTTTGCAGGAAGATATCAAGCTATTGTAGAAAGTAGGAACCACTGTGATGATGTTAAAGAAAATCCATTTTTAAAAGCAATTAAATAGGCAAGGTTCTTTTATGAAGCACTTAAATGTGTCTTAGAACCTTCCATGCCTCATAAACTACCTATACAAATTTGAAAGACTTTTGCTTATGAATTAATGTCCTTTCTAGAATACATGTATAGGATCTTATTTCAAATGTTCCTTTCCCTGTCAATTACTTACAAGAGTTTAAAATGTTTCATATATGTAGGATAAATTAATAATATTTTAATACAATTACAAGATCATAGGTTATATCTTAAAAGAGCAAGCTAGTGTTATTTTATAATAGCAAAAATGTTTCATAAAAACAATTTTTAAATGTAAATTCTAAAAATATTCTAAAATGTCAGTATTAGAAATGAAATTTCCTGCTAGAGCATGCCACATCCAGGTGGCCCATGGGGGTAGCTAACCACCCATGAGTGGGGAGAGGACTGACAGCACAGATAGGACCACCCCTGCTGTTTAGAGGATCACATCCAGAAACCTCATGCAGGAGCTGTCCAGTTTCTCTATCTAGCTGGGAACAATCCTCTGCCACAGACTGGCATATTCAGGTGGCACACGGAGATAGCTAAGTCCCAGGAATGCAGAGAGGCCTGAGAGCACAAGTAGGACCATCCCTGCTGCTCAGAGTAACCAGCCCAAAATCCTGAGGACATAAGAGGCTAGGAATAGCCTGGGCCAGGAGTCTTCAGATTTCGGTCTGTGCCCAGAACTCACCCTGGGCCACAGAGCTACATACACAAATAATACCACAGAAGAGCTGGCCTCCCAGGAGAACCTACATACCTGTGCGCACAGGTAAGACCTCTCTTCAAATTCCTGGCACAAGAGGGGCCTGCCGAGAGCCATCAGCACACAAGAACCAAGATCATCTGGGGACAGGGTCCTTCTACTTTCTGTCTACACACATTAGCTGATCCTGTATCTTAGCTCTCCACACCTAAATTCCTCCGAGAGACAACAGCTCTCCCAGAAGCACAGATACAGAGGCTTGCAGAACAAATAAGCCACAGTCAGAGGCAGCAAGACCAGCTAAAACCAGAGATGACCAAATGGCAAAAGGCAAACATAAGAACATTACCAACAGAAACCAAGGCAACATGGCAGCATCCGAATCCAGTTCTCCCACAGCAGCAAATCCTGGGTACCCCAACACACTGGAAAAACAATATCTGGGTTTAAAATCACATCTCATGATGCTGATAGAGGACTTCAAGAAGGACATAAATAACTCCCTTAAAGAAATAAAGGAGAACATGGGTAAATAGGTAGAAGCCCTTAATGAGGAAACACAAAAAATCTCTTAAATAATTAGAGGAAAACACAAACAAACAAGTGAAGGAACTGAAGGAAATCACACAGGATCAAAAAATGGAAGTAGAAACAATAAAAAAAAATTACAAAGGGGTCAACTCTGGAGAAAGAAAACCTTGGGAAAAAATCAGGAGTCATAGATACAAGCATCAACAACAAATATAAGAGATAGAAGAAAGAACATCAGGTCCTGAAGATACCATAGAAAACATTGACTCAACAGTCAAAGAAAATGAAAAATGAAAAAAGCTTGTAACCCCCCAAAATCCAGGAAATTCAGGACACAATAAGAAGACCAAACCTAAAAATTATAGGTATAGAAGAGAGAAAAGATTTACAATTTAAAGTCCAGTAAACATCTTCAACAAAATTATAGAAGTAAGCTTACYTAACCTAAAGAAAAAGATGACCATGAACATTTAAGAAGCCTACAGAAGTCCAAACAGACTGGACCAGAACAGATATTCCTCCCATCACATAATAATCAAAACACCAAATGCACTAAACAGATAAAGTATTTTAAAAGCAGTAAAGTATACATATACAAGTAACATATAAAGGTAGACCTATCAGAATTGCACCAGATTTCTCACCAGAGATCATGAAAGCTAGAAGATCCTGGGCAGACATCATACAGAACCTAAGAGAGCACAAATGCCAGCCCAGACTACTATACCCAGCAAAACTCTCAATAACCATAGATGGAGAAACCAAGATATTCCATGATAAAACCAAATATACACAATATGTTTCCATAAATCCAGCCCTACAAAGGATAATAAATGGAAAACCCCAACACAAGGAGGGAACTACACCCTAGTAAAAGCCAGAAAGTAATCTTCTTTCAAGAAACCCAGAAGATAACCACACAAATATAAAAATAACATCAAAACCAAAAGAAAGTAACAATCACTGTTCCTTAATATCTCTTAATATCCATGTGCTCAATTCACCAATTAAAAGACATAGACTAACAGACTGGATACATAAATAGTACCCAGTATTTTTGCTGCATACAGGAAACTCACCTCAGTATAAAGGACAAATACTACCCCAGTCTAAAACACTGGAAAAATTTTTTCCAAGAATATGGTAGCAGGAAAAAAGCTGGAGTAGCCATTTTAATGTCTGATAAATTGGCTTTAAACCAAAAGACCTCAAAAACGATGGAGACAGACACTTCATATTCATCAAAGGAAAAATCTACCAAGAAGAATTCTCAATTCTGAACATATATGCTCAAAATTCAAGGGCACCTACATTCGTAAAAGAAACTTTACTAAAACTCAAAACACACATTGTACCTCACATAATATTTGTGGGTGACTTCAACATCCCACTCTCATCAATGGACAGATCAGGGAAATGCAAACTCTACAGAGGCACAGTGAAAGTAATAGAAGGTATGGACCAAATGGATTTAGCAGGTATCTATAGAACATTTCATCCTGAATCAAAAGAATATATCTTTTTCTCAGCTCCTCATTGTACCTTCTCCAAAACTGACCATATAATTGGTCACAAAGCAGACCTCAACAGATATAAGAAGATTGAAATGATCCCATGCTTCCTATCATATCACTATAGTTTAACGCTAGGCTTCAATAGCAACAAAAACAACAGAAATCCCACATGCTCATGGAAGGTGAACAATGGTCCACTCAGTGATACCTTGGTCAAGGAAGACAGAAGGAAAGGAATCAAAATCTTTTAGAATTTAATGAAAATGAGGGCACAGCATACACAAACTTATGTACCACAATGAAATAAGTGCTAAGAGGAAAACTCATAGCTCTGAGTGCCTCCAAAAGAAGCTGTAGGTTGAGCACATACATTAGCAACTTTATACCACACCTGTAAGCTTTAGAACAGAAAGAAGCTAATATACCAAAGAGGAGTAGTAGAAGGCAGGAAATCATCAAACTTGGGGTAGAAATTAACCAAGTGGACATGAAAAGAACTATAAAAAGAATTAACAAAACCAGGAGCTTTTTCTTTGAGAAAATCAACAAGATAGATAAACACTTAGACAGACTAATGAGAGGGCACAGAGACAGTATCCAAATTAACAAACATAAATAAAAAGAGAAATATAAGAACAGACATGACGAAATTCAAAAAATCATCAGATCCTACTACAAAAGCCTATATTCAACACAATTGGAAAATCTGGATGAAATGGACAATTTTCTAGACAGATACAAAATACCAAAGTTAAATCAGGATCAGATAGACAATATAAACTGTCCCATAACCCTTAAAGAAAAAGAAGTGGTCATTGACAGTCTCCCAACCAAAAAAAGCACAGGACCAGATTGTTTTACCACTGCTCTTCAAACTATTCTACAAAATAGAAACAGGAGGACCAAGCTGAGGAGTGGTGGTGCATGCCATTAATCCCAGCATTTGGGAAGTAGAGGCAGGTGGATTTCTGAGTTTGAAGACAACCTGGTCTACAGCATGAGTTCCAGGACAGCCAGGGCTACACAGAAACCCTGTCTCAAAAAATAAAACAAACAAACAAACAAAAATGTTTAAAAAAGAAACAGGAGGACCACTACCCAACTCATTCAATGGAAAGACAATTATGCTGATACCAAAACCACAAAAACATCTAACAAAGAAAGAGAAATTCAAACCAATTTGCCCTTTGAATATCAGTGGAAAAATACTCAATAAAATTCTTGTCAACGGAATCAAATAACACATTAAAATGATCATTCACCACAATCAAATAGGCTTCATTCCGGGGATGCAAGGGTGGTTCAATATGTTGAATTCCATCAATTTAATCCACTACATAAACAAACTGAAAGAAATAAAAAAAAAAAAAACACATGATCATGTCATTAGACGCTGAATAAGCATTTCAAAAAATTTATCATCCTTTCATGTTAAAGGTCAAGAATTCAAGGCCTATAACTAAACATAACAAAAGTAATATACAGCAAACCAGTAACCAACATCAAATTAAATGGAGAGAAACTTGAAGCAATCCTAAAATCAGGGCTAGAAAAGGCTGACTTCTCTTTCCATATTTACTCAATATAGCACTTGAAGTTCTAGCTAGAGCAATTAGACAACAAAAGGAGGATAAAGGGATACAAATTGGAAAGGAGGAAGTCAAACTATCGCCATTTGTAAATGATAAGGTAGTATATTTAAATGACCCCAAAACTTCCCCCAGAGAATTCCTACAGCTGATAAACAACTTAAGCAAAGTGACCGGATATAAAATTAACTCAAACAAATCAGTACCCTCCCTATAATCAAAGGAAAAGAAGACCTAAGAAGATGGAAAGATATCCCATGTTCCTGGACTGGCAGAATTAAAATAATAGAAATGGCTATCTTGCCAAAAGCAATGTAAAGATTCAATACAATCCCCGCCAAAATTACAACTCAATTCTTCATAGAGTTAAAAAGATCAATTCTCAAATTTATCTGCAATAACAAAAAAACCCCAGGATAGCTAAAACTATTTTCATCAATAAAAGAACTTCTGGGGGAATCAGTATTCTGGCCCTTAACCAGTACCACAGAGCAATAGTGTTAAAAACTGCATGGTGGACTACCCATCAGGCTCTTGCCTACATCCAGAGCAGTGGGCAGACTCTGCACCTTCCCCTACAGTCACCAACTCGCTCTGGGGTCTGTGCAGTCTATGCCTGGATTACAGCAGAGGCAGCCACCTTGCCTTGGGGCACTACAGACAACTAGGTACGTGGACAGAGTTCAAGTCTGACACAGACTATCCTGTCAGGCTCTTGCCTGCACCCAGAGCCAGAACAGCTCGGTGGGCAGCCTCAGTCTCGGGGGAGAGGGGGCAGCCCGCCTGGCTTGCAGCTGAGGCCGCCATCTTGCCAGGGTCACTGCACCAACTACCCGTCAGGCTCTTGCCTACACCCAGAGCAGCTGGCAGACTCTGCTCCTACCTGCACAGCCTCCAACTCACTCTGGGTTCTATGCTGTCTGTGCCTTGATTACAGTGGAGGGAGCCACCTTGCCTTGGGGCACTACAGACAACTAGCAGCCAGGGCCAGGTACCTGAACAGAGTTCAAGTCTCACACCAACTACACTGTCAGGCTCTTGCCTGCACCCAGAGCCAGAACAGCTTGGCGGGCAGTCTCCAGAGCCAGCCTGCCCAGCTTGTAGCAGAGGCCACCATCTTGCCTCGGGTCACTGCACTGACTTCCCCTTCAGACTCTTGTCTACACCCAGAGCCAGATGACCTCTGAGGGCAGTCTCTGCACTGACCCACGCATCCACCAACTCGCTTGGAGGTCTGTGGAGTCTGTGCCTGGTTTACAGCAGAGGCAGCCACCTTGCCTCAGGGCACCACAGAGAGCTAACCAGACAGCCCTGTGGACTAAGAGTGCCACCATCTAGGCTCCAGCAGTCAACCAGGGAAGCTCCGCTTCTGCAGGGAATCTGGGGTAAGACAGAGCCCAGAGACCCGCCACCATCTTGCAGCTGGTGGCCTGACCAGGTCACCATAGAGAACCAACAGAGGAACCCAGTCACCATAAAGATCTAAAAGACTAGTCCAGATCGGTGGAGAAAAAGATCTGATTCTTAAGAGATGGCATCTAGGCAGACCAGGAGGAGACAGCTTGAGGCCAATTGCACATTCAGCAGCAAGCAGGGAGCAGACTTGGGCCCGGCCCAGCAGAGCTGAGGAGGTAATTCGGAGCTCAGTTGCAGAAACCGTCCAGTATCCACCTCAGGAACACGGACGCCCTCTGTGACAGCAGCACCAAATGCCAGGGTCACTAAAGCTTCAAACACCAACCGTTAACAACATCTGAACCTAATTCTCCAACCACAGCAAGTACTGGATACCCCAACACACCAGAAAAACAAGATTTGGATTTAAAAGCACTGGTCATGATTCTGCTATAGGAACACAAAAAAGACATAAACAAATCTATTAAAGAAATGCAGGAGAACATGAATAGGTTAGAAGCTCTTACAATGGAAAAATAAAAATCACGTAAAGAATTCCAGTAGAATATGGGTCAAAAGACAGAAGCCAATAAAGAGGAAATGAAAAATTCACTTAAAGAAATGCAGGAGTTGAACATTTTTTAAGGTGCTTCTCAGTCATCCAACTTTCTTCAGGTGAGAAGTCTTTCTTTAGCTCTGTACCCTATTTTTTAATAGGGTTATTTGGCTTTCTGGGGTCTAACTTCTTGAGTTCCTTGTATACATTGGATATTAGCCCTCTGTCAGATGTGGGGTTGGTGAGGATCTTTTCCCAATTTGTAGGTTGTCAACTTGTCCTTTTGACAGTGTCTTT
>BDUI01000025.1:1250849-1262322 GCA_002335545.1 Apodemus speciosus
TATGTTACAATAAAATTTTACTTATAAAACTAAGAATACAAATTTCATATTATTTTTACATGTCACAAAACATTATTAGCTATTAAGAAATATTGATTATAATAAATGACATTCATGGGTAGTTTCTTACTCTCTTTGGCTTTTAAGGATCACATGTGAATTCAGACAAAGGTATATATCAGCAGCATTAAGAACATCTTTTATCAAGAGTATGAGAATATACAGAACATGTATATACAATGTCCTTGCAGAGGGAGAACTAAACAATACAAGCCAATCATAAAAATTTAAATTAAATTCTGACAACAAGGCAGGCAATATGGCTCAGTGGATAAAAGTCCATGCCACAAAGTCTGATGAGCAGAGTGTGATCCTAGGAACCCACGTGATGAAATAGGAGGACCAAGCGTGAAAAATTGTCCACTGACCTTCATTGTGTGGCCCTGTGTATGCCATGTACATATGGGTATGCATAAACATTTCTACACTCTTACCTATATGTCATAATGCAACAACCAAAATTAAATATGCTAACCAAGGGAGTAAATCACATCTATGATGAAAACTTTTAAATTTGAAAAACACGCTAAAAGATGCAAAAACAACCCTATTTCAGAAATTTGAAGAAGTTGTATTGTGAAAATAAACACAATTCCAAATGCAACACAGCGTTCAATTCCAAACAAATTCCAGATATCTTATTCATGGAAATAGAGAAGGAATCTTATAATTAGAATAGAAACAGAAAAGGCTGTAAAGTCACGGCCATCTTGAACAAGAATAGAGGTAAAGACATTATCATTTCCTATATCTGGTTATTCTATAGGATCATAGTTATAAAAGTATGTGATGCAAAACATATACAGCAATGAATGGAAATAATAGAAAACCTTTATTTAAATTCATAGTTATAGCAATACGACAAAGATGTTACAAATACACATTAAATGAAAATATTATCTTCAACAAATACTACTAGGGAAATTGGATGCTTACATGTATAATGTTCCTACTAAAACTGTTTATCATCTGCACAAAATTCAACTTGAAATAATTTAATGACCTCAAATAAAAACTGAAACTGTGAAAACACTAGAGCAGTGT
Organism: Apodemus speciosus; assembly: GCA_002335545.1. Classification (NCBI taxonomy): domain Eukaryota; kingdom Metazoa; phylum Chordata; class Mammalia; order Rodentia; family Muridae; genus Apodemus; species Apodemus speciosus. Next base: position 1,251,954 of record BDUI01000025.1, read on the forward strand.
TACCAAGCACACTTCAAGATGGTGGCAAAGAAAGGACTTAGAAATAGAACTCTATTTGCTCTGGAAATAAGGCTGATAATTGACAAAGCACATSTACAAACTGAAAAAGTTCATATATAGTAACAAAACATCCAATGAAGAAGCATCCTACAAAATGGTATAGAATTTAAAATTTAAATTAAAAAATTAAAAGCTCTTAACATTTTTACATCAAAACTGTAAAAAAAAAACGTTTAAGTTACTACCTATAACAATACTCAGAATAAGTTTGGCTCATGAGCTCAGTATTAAGAAATAGTTATATGGCCAATTTAAAGAAGAAAAAAATTATAGTTAAGAATGTTTTGCTTAAGAATTTACCCCCAAATTTAATTAAATAATACTAGAGATTATTGTGTCTTTTTAATCATTTTATTGTGTCTGCATGATAATTCAATAACTACAAAAACTAACAAATAATAACAAAGTTAATATTTGGAGAAAAAGTAGCCTATTAATTTGAAACTACTAACATGTTCTTTGATCAAGGATACTGTATAAAACCAACTTGATTTATTTTAAACACATATAGTGATACAAAGTTTAACATATACTCTTTTTGATTGCATATGAACCATTGAATATCCAAATACTAGTAAATCTCTAGCAAAATATTTGTACAAGCCACAAAAGAAACTTTTCATATTGCGTAGTGCAAAGAAATGAATATCCCTCTCTTGGTTTGGTATTATATACTGAATGCAGGGATGACAGAAACTAAATTCAAAATCAATACCTAATATACACAAATAGCTATAAAAGTTAACAAATGGGCAAGAAATAGTTTTAATTTTTTTGAAAAAAATGTTTATATATGTGTTCATGTCTCTGACTGTCTGTGTGAGTTTATGTGTAACAGTGCATGCTGTGCCTGTAGAAACCATACAAAGAGGTTGAACTTCCTTGGACTGGTGTTACAGGTACTTGTGTTTTTCTACATGATTGTTGAGAACCCAATTTGAGGCCTCTGCAGTTCCAAAATTTACTATTTTAATATGTATTTTATCATATGCATTACATTTCTAAAAATATAAAATAAAATCATTGCATATTTTATTTTGTTGAAGCTAACCTTTCTATCAAACTTTTGATGTTGACTATAAATTAGTCTTCATATTGAATATATGGAAAGCCTGTCTATATGCATATTCTCTTGCAAGTATTATAAAAATAAAGATTCTTCACAAAGATTTCAAAAGTAAACAAGTTCTATTTCTTCAATGATTAAAACACTCACTTTATTCTGTTAAGTATTTATTTAATACTGGAAAAAAGAGATAAGGAAAACCAAACTAGGAAATAGACCATGGGATTAAAATTAAAATTAGCTTCTTGGGTAAGTAGTATATCAGTTAAAAGTGTTACCACGGTCCTTTGCTTCAACTTCCCTCACCTGCTGTCTGGTAGGCAAACATTCTCACACTGCATACTTTCTGATTACTGGATGGATACCAGGCTATATCCACTACACTATTTCCATATTAGACTACAATAAGAATCATGTTCAAACATGAACATTAATGTTCCCAAGATTTTTTGATTAGATGATTGAAATGTTATGTTCCCCTACTGTGTGTCATGTCTGGGAAATGAGCTTTGATAATTGCCTTCAATGAAAATATGTGCCTTAACAGCAACCTTCAAAGTGTGTTCTAGTAACTGTGAGGAAAGTCTTCTGAATAACCGCTTGGGAACTGCTAGAAATGGGAAGAATCAAGGCTGCCAGGGCTCATGCTGTAGTGTACTGCATATATTATCTTATTTGATGTATGTGATGAAGTAAAAACAAACAAGCAAAACCAGGGCTGTTGGTCCAATCCCACAGATTATGAACAAAGACTTCAATAATCTCAAAACCTTGAAGTTCATTAGTAGTTGAACCAGAATTAAACTTATATGTGTCTATATCCACATGTAGAGCACTTTCTCCAGACCAATTAGAGTTAACTATAAAATAACCATTTCATGATATAAGCCTAGATTTATATCATAGTAGGCTGGGATACCCATGACTTAAATGACCAAAGGATGGATGATGCAGTCCATACCTGAAGATAACTATAAAATCTGATCAGCAGGAATAGGACAGCATGAACAGTACAGAGAGAAAGAGTAGCTACATAGAGAAGGGAAAATGTGTATATTCTGAACTGTTCATATGACTGAGGAAATTATTTGTTCTTAATTCAAATGTAATTTGTGATAAATGGATTCATATAGACATATCTTATAAGAGCAAAGGTTTATATGTAAATACTTCAAAAATGAAAACATTGAGTAAAATAAAAGAAACACAATTATTAAAATTAAAAGGCTAGTATAAATTAATTCTGCTTTTCCTACAGAAAGGTAGGATTACTATATAAGTGTCATGGAAACACTGAAATGTGTTTTCAGTAATTCTTTTCAGTATAGTCAATACACTTCCTTAGCTTTAGTACAATTTGTCAGGAATCCTCACACACACACACGCACACACATACACACACACGTATGTATGTGTATGTGCATATCAACTGAAGTTTTGTTACAGAAGTATAGAGGAATGTTTATATAAACAAATTATTCTTAATTTAAAAATATGCTTCAAAACATATTTTATTATTATTTTATTAATTTACAGTCCAGTCATTGCCCCTCTTTAGTTTCCCCTCCCAAAGTTCCTCATCCCATTCCTCCTCCATCTTGCATAAAAGAGGGTGCTACCTGCCCCCCACCAGGCTTTCTGCTTCCCTGGGCCTCAAATCTCTCCAGTATTAAGTGCATCTTCTTCCATTGAGGCCTGACCAGGCAGAACCCTGCTATATTTCTGCCAGGGTACTCTGACTGGCTCTTGTATGTGCCTGATTGGTGGCTCAAACTCTGGGAGCTTCTTGCAGTTTAGGTTAGTTCAAACTACTGGTCTTCCTATGTGGTCATTATCCCCTTCAGCTTCTTCAATCCTTCTCCTAATTCAACCATAGGGGTACCCAACTTCAGTCAAATAGTTGGACGTAAGCATCATCTTCTCTTTTGGTCAACTGCTGGTAGTGCCTCTCAGAGGACAACCATTGAGGCTCAACATACCATCAGTAATAGTTTCAGGTCTTGCTGCCACCCCAGGAGGTGGATTACAAGTTGGGTCAGTCACTGGACCTCCTTTTCCTCAGCCTCTTCTCCATTCTTGTCCCTGCAGTTCATTTAGACAGGAACAACTCTACGTCAGAAGTTTTGACTATGGGTTTGTAACCCTGTCCCTCCACTTGAGGCCCTGACTTTGTTCTAGAGGTGAAATCTCCAATTTCCCTCTCCCAAATGTAAGCATTTTGGCTAAGGTCACCCACATTGAGTCCTTCCTAGGGGCCAAGAGAATGAATGGAGATAAGCAGAATCAGGGGTAGAACATGAGGAGACCTTCTAGAAAGTACCAGAGACCTGGGAGGTGGGAGACTCAAAATCATATTTTATTTGGCAAGGAACATGGGAAAAGACTTCAATTCTTTCTTTCTTGGAAAAAACACTAAATTAAAGCCTAACATTAATTATTTTTATTATATTTGGGAGGGGATAAGAGTTGAAGCCAGACAGTTCTTTGCCACTTAATGAAAATTGGAGCCCTTGTCCTGGCATTTATTTTCCTTTTTTAGTATTTTGACATCTATTTTTGTGTATTTTTTCAAATAAATCTTTCAATTATTTTATATAGTATTGGACTCTGAAGCTTAGAGAAAATTTACTAACTTTTATATTGACTCTATAACTGTTTTTATTCATTTTCACTTATGTCAAAAAAGCTAATCATAAGATATATTAATATTTTTCTTCTTATCTGAATGAAGATTCTTACAGCTTTTAATTCCCTGAGTAATGCATATTTATATCATCATGACAGATTTCAAATGGGCAAGAAGCACTTAAAAATATTCAGAGTCCTTAGTGATTAGGGAAATGCATATCAAAACTACCCTGAGATTCTACCTTACACCATTCAGAACAGCTAAGATCAAAAACTCAGGTGACAGTAAAGGTTGGTGAAAATGTGAAGAAAGAGGAACATTCCTCCCTGCTAGTGGGATTGCAAACTGGAACAGCCACTCTCAAAAAGTTCTGTACTGTTTCCAAAGTAGTGGTTTCTATTACAAGCTTCTAAGGAGAACATGGGAAAATTAAACACATAGCCTGTGCTTACAGTGATGTCAGTGTGATAGTCCACAGGAGCTCATGTTCAGAGATGAATTCAGTTAAATGACTATTTTCCTTAGTTCTGCTCAAATGTGGGTCATTGTGACACTTCTTTTCTTCATATGAATTGTAAAAGTAAATGTGTAATTCTTATCATTTAACTCTTACACAACTACCTTACACAAATATCTTACACAAATATCAAGTATATAATAAGCAGGCAAACTGGATTTAGTCTTTGAAGTATACTCGACAGCTTAAGAAAACACTAAAGGTTTTGTTGTTTTTGTTTGTTTTGGTGGACTTTAGAGAGCATCATTGCAATTGAACACATGGCTTTTACAAATTAAAATATAGTGAAGAACTTACTCTCAGAAGATGTTAGAAACAATGTATATCTATGAATCCTGTATTCAGGATTCAAACTTATGTTATTTCCTACATAGAGATGCTATACAGTAGAATTTTTAAATCAATCAAAATAGAATCTTAGCAAAAAAAACGACTAAAAGTAGAATGAAACAATCAAGAAAATTATTAAAAAATTCATATAATACTCTATCTATCACACATACAAGAAGAAAAATATACCAAACCTTTAATCAGGAACTTTTTTCTCCAATAAAGCCAAAATCCTACTCTTTTTTAAACAGTCCACCAAGCTGGAAAAAAATTCAAATATAGGAGTATAGGAATCTATGAGGGCCATTTTCATTTGAATAACCACAATATTCATTTAAAAGGAATGCACACTATTTTAAATAGAAATTACAAACCACATACAAATATATAATACAAGGTATACAAGTATTGTACATCTATGAATTTCCTCTCCCCACTGTTGGGCATTTCATCTAAGGTCTCTCCTTTTGAGTCCTGAGAGTCTCTCACCTCCCAGGTCTCTGGTACATTCCTCCACCACCCATCTCCAATGTTTCCATTCATTCTGCTATCCTTCAGGGATTTACTCCTTCCCCCACTCCAATACCTGACCACACCCCCCATTTCCCCTCCAACTCCCCTCCTCCACCCATATCCCTCCTGCTCTATACCCATTGTGATTGCTTTCTTTTCCAAGTGGGATTGAAGCATCCTCACTTGGGCCCTTTGGCTTGTTAACCTTCTTGAGTTCTGTGGATTGTATCCTGGGTATTCTGTACCTTTTTGGCTAATATCCACTTATTAATGCATACACACCACACATTTCCTTTTGGGCCTGAAATACCTCACTCAGAGTATTTTCTAGTTCCATCCATTTGCCTGCAAACTAATGATGTCCTCTTAGTAGGTGAATAGAATTCCATTGTGTAAATGACCACATTTTCGGTATTCAGTTTTCTGTTGGGAGACATCTGGGTTGTTTCCAGATTCTGGCTATTACAAATAAGGCTGCCATGAACACAGTGGTCTAAGTGCCCCTGTGGCATGGAGGCACATCTTTTGGGTATATGCCTAAGAGTGGTATAGCTGGGTTTTCAGGTAGATCCATTCTACACATACTTATTTACAGGGGGATATATTGAAAGTTGTGCCTGACTAAGACATTAATACATCACCTCTGGTCTTTTGGGAGAAAAACTGTATATTGTGTGGGGGTAAAATTTGAGAATTGTGTGACATCTTATTGTTCTACATGTTACGTGTTTATACTTATGCATTCCAGCTTTCTGACTTACATTACAGCATATATTCCTTGTTTTTTTTTGGTATGCTTTTACCTACAGAAATGACTTGTAACAAGTGGAAAGCCATGTTATTTCATTGTGTATACATTATTTTWAAAAAAATATGTTAGTTGCCAGTTTTTCAGAAAGAATTTATTTTTTGTTGATAGAAATTATATTACTGTGGAAGGAATTCAATTTTATTTTATAACAGACACCTAGTGTAAAACCAAAAGAAAATGGAAAAAAGTTAACAAAATGATTCTTAATGATATTCCCCTATACCCACAAATTGGTACACAGCCCAATTATGATCAGAGAGGCTTTATCCAACAACCAAGGAAAGCAGATGCAGAGATCTACAGTCCAACATTAGGCTGAGCCATGGGAAGCCTTAGTAGAAAGTGATGAAATATTATAGGATCCAGAGGTATAAAGGACCCCATGAATATATAATCAACTAGGTATGCCTCATGGGGACTCACACACACTGAATTTAGAATTTTTCTTATACAACTTGAGAAGACTCCATAGAGCAGGCACAAGACTTTAAGGTATACCTGTTCCAACTGTTTGGAATCCCAGAAAAACAACTAGTTACATTCATTAACATATATACAAGTTGCAGACCATGCAGGTCCCATGCTTGCTGATTCAGTTTTATGAGCCCAAATGATCCCTGCTTAGTTCATTCAGTGGGTCATGTTCTCCTGGTGTCCTCCATCCCCTCTGACTCCTGAAATCTTCTTTCCCCTCTTACACAGGGTTTTCTAAGCTTCAAAAGGACAGACCTATTTGAGATATGCTATTAGACTATTTGCATTATATCTAGCTATGGAGTCTCTTCCTACTCCCACTTGATGTTGGAGGAAAACTCTGAAGTTTTCTGCATATGATCCCAGGTATATGGTCTTCATAGATTGCCAGGAATACGTCTACTAGAAGATGTGGCCTATGATTGGTACTTTGAGATTTCAGAAGCTCATACTAAGCCCAAGTTCACACTCTGTCTGTCTCTCTCTCTGTCTCTTTCTCTGTTTCCTCCCACACACCTTCAACTGTGGATTAAACTCTTAGCTTACATTTCATCCTATGCCTGCCTACCTTCTGCTATGCATCTATCCATAACAGAAGAGGAGTAATCCTCTGATATGGCAAGGAAGTTCCCAATTAAATGCTTTCACTTATAACATGCCAGGGTGTTTTATCATGCAATAAAATAGTAATTAAGGCAGATATTAGTAACATATAAAAAGTGAAATGGTTCTGTAGATAAATGAGATATTGTCCTTTTAGGGGATCAGAGTTCAATTTGCAGAACAAACACCCTGAGGTTCACACCTCCATATAACTCTGATTCCAGGAGACACAGAATTATTTTCCTTCCTCACTAGATACAGCATCCACAGAATGCACATAAACCTAAATCCATGCAGGAACATACACATACTAGACAAATATTTTAAAATAAAATAATGTATTGCCAATATACATAATGTGTGTTTATACTCAGAAATGACTTGTGTGAAAATTTATAGGGATAATTATTGAATGGGTGGATCTGGTATTCAAATGATAGATGAATATAGAAATATTTTTGTTATTATTTATAAAGATAAGGATGATTTGTGTGTACCCTAATTCTGAAGTTTTGCTTGTCCTTGACACTAGTGTATTTAATTCTCAGGCTTCCCCTCTTACCCTCACTGTCCCCTTTCCCACTCAGGTTCCTAGCTCTCTCCCCAATTGTGATTGCTTTCTTAGCACTCCCAAATGGGACTGAAGCATCCTCATTCGGGGTGTTCAGCTTGTTGAGCTATTTGAGTTCTATGGACTGTATCTTGAGTATTCTGTACTTATATTTTATTTTATTTATTTATATTTTGGCTTATTAGTGAGTACATACCATACATGTCCTTTTGGGTCTCAGTTAACTCACTTAGAATAATATTTTCTAGTTCCATCTATTTGCCTCCAAAACTCAGGATGTCCTCATTCTTAATAGCTGAGTAGTATTCCACTGTGCAAATGAACCATATTTTCTGTATCTATTCTTCTCTCATGGGACATCTGGGTTGTTTCCTGCTTCTGGCTATTACAAATAAGGGTGCTATGAACATAATGGAAAATGTGCCCCTATGGTATGATGTGGCATCTTTTGGGTATATTCCCAAGAGTGGTACTGCTGGGTCTTCAGAAAATTACCAATTTTCTGGGGAACTTCCAGACTGATTTTGAGAATGGGTGTACAAGTTTGCAATACCACCAGCAATGGAGGTGTTCTTCTTTCTTCATAGGTAGTGGGTGAGGAAAAAGGACTGAAGCCCTTAGGGCCAGCAAAAAGGATAGAAATAGGCAATTTCGGGAGGTAGGAGGTTGGGGGGAACCCTCTAAACTGCACCAAAGATGTGAAAGGTGAGAGACTCTCAGAAATCAAAGGAGGGAACCTAGATGAAATGCCTGACAGTAGGGAGAGGGAACTTATAGAGTCCACCTCCAACAGGAAGACAGGGCATCAAATTAGGGAGTAGGTTTCCATCCCGTAGTCAAAATTCTGACCCATAATTGTTTCTGTCTGAAAGAATTGCAGGGATGGAAATGGAGAGGAGCCTGAGGAAAAGGAGGTCCAGAGACAGGTTCAAAGTGGGATCGAGCTCAACGGGATATTCCAAGGCCTGACTCTATTACTAAGGCTATGGAGCACTCGCAAAAGGGGACCTAGCATTAACATACTCTGGAAGACCCAACAAGTGGCTGAAAGAGTCAGATGCAGATATTTGCACCCAACCAAAGGACAGAAGTTGCTGATCCCTGTGGTTGAATTAGGGAAAGGCTGAAAGAAGCTCAGGAGGAGGGTGATCCTGTAGGAGGAACAGCAGTCCTGGACCCCAGAGATCTCTCAAACACTGGACCCCAGAGATCTCTCAAACACTGGACCACCAACCAGGCAGCATAAGTCAGGTGATATGAAGCCTCCAACATATGTACATCAGAGGACCCCCCATGTCTGTGTTCAATCAGTGATGATGCACCTAACACTCTGGAGACTGGAGGCCCCAGGGAGTTTAGAGGTCACTTGGGGTAGGGGTGTTTGGGTGGGGGTAGGGACATCCTCATGGAGATGGGATGTGGTGAGAAGGTATGTTATATGGAACATTTGGAGTGTAGACTGGGGGAGAACAAAATAAATAAATCAATATTTAAAAAAATAAATGTACTTTTTGATATCTAAAATGTCTCAAACATTGGTAAATATGATATAAATATGAACCAATTTTAGGATACTTAAAGGTCATTTTTCTTGTAACTGACTGAACCACATCCTGTTCAAATAATTTTCTTACCAGCTTCTTCTGATGAAAATTGAATTAATTGAAATAGTGTTCTTTGTAATACCAGATAGGTTTGAAAGTAATTATTATAACTTTCTTGCAGTTATGGAAATTAAAAAGTTGTATTCCAAAGGTGAAGTTCTGACAATTTTTGTCTTAGGGAAGACCAAATTTTTGTCATTTTACTTCATGACTCAATTTAGCATCTAGAATGATATTTTCTGATAAATAATTAGAAATAATGACAGTAACTAGAATATTTAATGGAAACCACTAGGTTAAAAGCTGTTTTTGAATTAGTATTTTCCACCTTTAAAATACAGAGGGTTTCTTAGTGACTTCTGATATTGTGCTATTTAATAAAGGTATATCTCAAAAGTAGCATTAGAAAAAGACATGATTTTATTGAGAAGGATGTGGAGTTCATGTAGGATGAGGCGTAGATAAGGAGTACAGGCTGGATATGCTCTAAATCCATTGTATTCATGTCTAAAATTGTCAAAGAATAAAAAATATATGTACCTCTACCTATAATTAGAGGTTACTGATAGTCTTGATAAAAAGTAAATTTAAAATCTCTTCTAAGATGATAGGTGTAACATAAATAATTCATCATTTTTTGATTATTTTTAATGAACCTACACATAAACTGAAACAACCTCATGCATCAATGCACTAAAAATACTGACAAGTGCATGATCTAAATGAGAGCATATGCCAAATTCATTTCAATGTTTTGAAATTTTGAAATGTTTGAAATTTTAATTTATATGTGTACATGCATATAAATGTGATGGTATCTGCTCTTTCCTGTATGGAAGAATTTGATTACATAAAAACATTGAAAATACATTTTTAATGAACTTAAGTCTTTAGTAAACCCCTCACTGTAATACAGAACATCACATTTTCCCTCATTTCTTATGTAATAAATATTAAATTCAAAATCTACCTAGAACTTTACTTACTAGCAGAAATTAAACTTCAGTAATACTTAGTATTTTTAAGAAACAATGGTCAAAATATAATAAATTCAAAACTACAAAGCATAGTGTTTTGCTTACTAATAGAGGAAATGTATAGAGTAATTTAAACATGAGCAGAATATTTTTTCTTATTGCATGCTGGGGAGTCTTCTGGATATATGCCCAGGAGGGTATGGCTGGGTCCTCC
>BDUI01000025.1:1287154-1297538 GCA_002335545.1 Apodemus speciosus
ACTGGGAAAAGGGAAAGCCTTTGGAATGTAAAAATAGGATATAGAAAAGAAAAAAAAAGAAAAAAAAGATGGGAAATGTGCTAAAAGTTCATTGAAAGGAAAACACTTTCTTGGTAAAAACAGAGAGTGGCCAGAGAGACCAGTGTCTGTTTATGTAGGTACCTTTATACTGTTTTCTAAAGTCTCCAGATCAGTTGGCTAGCATAAAGGACAGTAGATATCTAGGTGACTTGCTGACTCATTTCAATTAACTCTTAAGGAAGGTGGAATGATTCATATTTGTTCTTTACCAGAAAGCTTCCTTGCAGACTACAGTTTTCCTACAATTTCTAAAAGTCATGTTTCCACCCCAGGCTAGAACCCAGTAATCAAAGCCAACATTTTAAATCTTGGCTCCCTGACTGTAAAGGCTGCTCTATTCTGGCAGGCTCCCTAGAAAAAGGGCTTTACCGAAATGTCAGCATTAAGGTATTCATGAAGGAGAACTTACTGTTTGAAAATATTTTAAAAATATTTACCTTATTATGAATCTGATGTATACTACTTTTTAGGTGAAGTTTGACAACAAGTTTGAAAAGAGATTTTGTTTCTAAGTTGCAGGGTGAATACTTTCTCTTAAAACTGAAAATTAGATTTTTAAGTTTTTAAAACACTTCTAGCTGACTGTATATTTAAATGGTTCATTGTTTTAGATCTCATGTTTGAGTTTTTTACTATGTTTTTCTCAGATTGTTTGATTTTCTCCTTTACATCATAAGTACACAGCATATTGAAAGAACATTATTGACTTTCCTCCAGACAACAGAATATAAAATATTTAACTTGTAAAAATATATAGTTTAAATGTTGGCAAAAATTTTCATATATAATGTTATGTTGTTAGGTTTTAATGAATTTCAAAAAGTGAAATGAAATCTTTGTATACATGTTTTGTGTCAATAATTTCTAAGGCACTTTTCCCAAATTAAGCAATTTTTTACCCTTCTCTGCCTCCAGTAACTATATACAGCATCAATCCCTAGAGTCTGGAAAAATTTACTTCAGTCAACTGCCAAATCAGGTCCCATGGGAAAAATTAGATGATTGTGTAATGCCACACTGCAAATTTCTTGACATCTGAGCACAGGGAGAAATTACATTTGACAATGTAATTTCAGAAAAAAAAATTTGTCTAGTGAAAGGAAATTTCATAACAAACAATTGAAAATAAAATTTACAACATGCTGTTTTGCTAATCTAGTGTAATGTGATAAGCCAGTCTGAGTGCAACTTAAAACTTCCTTAAGGTCAGAAACTGATTAAGAGAAGCCTTCATTCACGTTCATTAAACTGTACAATATTTATAGTAGAATGAACCCTATTATGATGCTCGTTTTGATGATAGAATAAAAACTTCCTCAAAAGTCTCTTTGGGACAATACATTGTTAAAAACAGAGGACTCAGTTTCTTATTTCTGTCATTACTAGAAACACTTATCCTGCTCTTTCAGGTTTTTGTCTTTTTTTTAACTATTAAGGGTAAATTCTCTATTAGACTTGAGTCTAGACATTTAGAAAGAGCAGTAATCAATTAGATCCCATTTAAGACTTATCTTCACTTTAATTTACTGAAAGTGATCCAGGCCAACAAATTTTCAGACCAACATGATGTATCACCATAGGACTCTGAAAAATTAGCCCAATTGCTAACAAATATGGTCACTGGAAGATGCTCTGAGTTAATTGCATCTAGCATTTAATTGTGACTGAGAGACCAAATCTTTTTGGTTAAGACTTCATCTTAGAGAACTTGACCTAAGGTTGAAGGAGAGTTAACTAATAGGCAGACACCTAGCACTGGTTTCCAGGTTATTTGCCAACAAATCTGTACCCCGAGGTTACAAGCCTGCCCCTGATACTTCCCTTCCTAAGAACCATCTGTAGCTGCCAGCACTGCTACTGCACACTGGGTCCCTGGAAGAGAAGCTAGGAAAAGATGGGAGGCAGCAAAAAGAACAGAGGCCAGAGCAACCCAGTTGCTGACCGAGACTCAAGTTTAATGGAAGTCTGACAATTTAAGAGTTTGGGTGAGCCCCTCCCCCCAGACTCTGTGGTGAGTTCCTGGGAGGTGGTCTGGCAGTTCACTGGCTCCAATGCTCAGGGAGCTGGGCAGGTCACCTGCTTAATTCAGGAATTCATAGACCTGGAGGAACAATGAACTTCACCTTCATGCTGAGTGCTCCATCCTAGGTGGACTAGCACAGGAATCCCTGCTCAACAAAGGCTGGGAGAGGAAGTTCACCTTGATCAATGTTGAGTTCCTACCAAGTGGCATGACACCCCAATATGGCTCTGTCAATTAGAAAAAAGCATAAGCGAAGTTTATGGTTTGGCTCCTAGCACCAGCCAATTAAGTCAAAGTCCACAATGGCCCCCCCCATCAGATGTGTACTAGACTAGATACCCCCTTCTTGCCTCTATAATTGCTTGCTTGACACTAGACATAGGGCCCCATCATGGTCTTTTGTGTCAGAGATGGTGGTGAGTCCCATGCTTCAGTGTGAATAAAGGACCTTAATGTGTTTACATTGGATTCCGATCCTTAGTGGTCGTTTAGGGGCTCACACATATTTCCTCTCACATTACCATTAGCTGATATCACTTAGAGTTGTGAACTGAGCTATAGGACACCAGAAATTACACCGTTAGTCCTATGCTGAAAGCCTCAAATATAAGATTATATTGAAATTTAACAGAGGAATAAGCATATTCCTAAGCTTTCAAGTATATGTTTTCAAAGAACTGCAATAAATTTAGATATATATTATTGACATTAAAGTACTTGATGGATTAGTTAGAGAATTACACATTTTATAACTATTTTTGATTTGTGTTTAGTCTGTCAAAAATTATTCAGCAGGAAGGTAAGAAAACTAGTTCAGATCACGATGTCAAAATAAATTTAAATTTTATGACACTAACTCTAATCCAGAAAATTTTAGGCAACTTAGTTCAGACAAAGGAGATTCTGAACTTCCACTTTATCCGTGTTGTTAATATACAAAACAGAAACTTTGAATATCGTAGGCATAATGGTTTTGTTCATCAGATAATGGTTTTCCTTACGCTATTAAAATGCTGATTTATCTGCCTTCATATCTTATTCCAACCCCCAAATAATGTTTATGTGTAAACAATTCTTACCACTTATTCTCTGTCCTGCCAATAAATGCTTATCACCCATTGGCTAAGCAGGAGAGAGAATTAGGGCAGAAACTTCTGCCAGGCAGGGGGAAGAGAGAGGGAATGAGAGATTTAGATCAGCCACAAGGAGGATAGTGTCTGAGAAGATGCCACAAGAATAAAACATCTGAAGCCAAAAGAGCCGGATAAATAATAATGTGCAGGTACCCTGGGAAAGGGCTAGGAGATAGACAGATTAGCATGGGGGTTAAAGTAAATCCTTTAACTGCCCACATGTTGAAGTGCAGCTGGAAATAAATCTTGGTTTCTCTGTGTCATTTGGGGAATTAGCTAGTTAAGGAATAACTACTGCCATACTAATTTTATGAGTCTATGTTAATATAATGACCATTTTACAAAACATTGCTATATCCCACAGCTGAACTATTGCAATATATATTATATATTATATATATCATATATATGATAAAAAAGAGTGATAGAGACAAATTATAGTTCAGCAGTAAAACAATATATTAGAAAATCACATATAAAATTATAGAAGCTATTCTTCAATATACATATGGGTTMAATAATAAAATAGAAAATAACCGTAGGCATTTGAGAACTTTAAAAGTAAAAGAGATATTAGGAACTTTTAATGGGATTTTGTTGTATCCATTCAAACATTATTGAAGTATGGTAGCACAAATGAGCATGTATCTAAGGAGGCAAGTAAAGGAAGCAAGACTTCAGCCCATCACCAAGGCAAATGATCAGTGCACACTATGAAACCTGGGGCAGAAAATCATTTAAATTGTGTTCCCATTGGTTGGATAAAAAGGAATCACAACACACTGACTTAACTTGCAAAATTGGTTGAGCTAAACAAAACAAAACAAATAAAACAAAACATGAAATGTTCTGATTTTCATTTTCCAGAAACATAAGGCATTTCTTCCTTTGCCTATCATCTACTCTTTGTCTCTCTCAGTCTCTCAATCTCTCTCTCTCATGTCTGTGAGTGCATGTTTGTGTGTGTGTGTGTGTGTGTGTGTGTGTGTGTGTGTGTGTGTGTGAACTTGTGTATGCATGTTCATTATTGGTACACAATCATAAATGTGTAGATGGTGGTACACATGTATGTTCACACATGTAAAAGTCAGAGGTTGATTTTGGATATTGTCTTTAATCCCTCTCCACCTTACACTTAAAGAAAGGGCCCCTCAAAGAACTTAGAGCTCATAAATCTAAGTAAAATGGTTTGCCAGACAATCTTTGTCACTTCAACTACTGGGATTTTAGATAGGTATAACACTTGAATTTTGACTTGGGTGTAATGTATAGAAACAAAAACAGGTCCTCCTGCTTTTGTGATAGACATTTCACCCACTGATCCCCAGAGCCATACTCTCTAGGCCCTGTCTATCATAACTTTCTTAGAATAATGCAAAATGTCAACGGACACTGTGGAACTTTTTTCGCATGTATTTAGTAAAACCCAGATGACAACTGGAGATAAGCTCTATCTGAATGTAAGATGAGTACACTGAACTTTATTTGTTGGATTCTTCCAGGTAAAATCTGACAGTAATTTCCTAACTATTCTGTACTTCTCTAAATTTTTTGAGTGTTAGTTTGTGTCAAAAATCAATCTTGTTTGTACTTTATTGGATTCTACAGATTTACACTGGGATGTAGAATTGTAATATTAAATTAATTTCATGAAAAGAAAATTTTGTGTCTTTAGATAATAGCACAGTAGGCAAAATACTTTAAAGCAAGCTTCACATTTATTTTGTTTTAGTTCAGTTCTTTATTGCTTCAGACCTCACTTCCAGAGGATTGGAAACCCTGCCACAGCTACTAAACATAGCAGTTGCTCAACATAGACACTAATAAACTTGACATGGCCCCAAAACACAACAGGTTCCACACAGGGTCTTTTAATAGAAATGGATGGTGAAAGTATTCAGTACCTGTAATGGCAGAATTCGTGTTATAGGCAAGAATGATCATGACCTGGAGCAACAGTGAGCCAGGAAAGAGCCCTTGTTGCTCTTAAAATGGCTAGTATTCAAATATTGGGTCTTAGCATCCTTTAAAGGGCCAGTACATCTAGCTCCAAAGATCTGACATGCTGTTTTCTCCTTTAAACAGGCCAACATTTACTTATTCTCTCTCTCTCTCTTTCTCTCTCTCTCTCTCTCTCTCTCTCTCTCTCTCTGTCTCCCTCTCTCTCTCTCTCTCATTTATGTGTGTGTGTGTGTGTGTGTGTGTGTGTGTGTGTGTGTGTGTAAGCCAGAAGCTGAAATTGTCTGATTTTCAGTCATCACTTTATTGGCTGAAGCAGAATTGTTCTGTATACCAAAATTTCAAGCTTTTGGTGATAACCTACCTCTGCTTCCCAGAGTGTAGAATTACCAGCAGTTGCCTGACCCATCTTTATTTGGCAAGCATCTGATTTACTGTTTCTTTTTTAAAGTAGCAGACATGCCAATTCAATTCAAAACAGGGGAGTTTCCTTATAAAATTCACAGATGGTAAACTTGAGAGTGCTAACGGAAATGAGATAGACACAGTCCTTTTCGAGAAGGACAGTAGTTGTTGCTTTAGGGCGGTCAATACATAACCACTTTCAATTGTTGCAGAAAAATTTACTTGTCCTGCCCTCTGATGGGCCTTACCCTTTAGTACTGGTCTATACTAATGTCTAATTTGTTCCTTTCACTCAAGGTTAGCCAAGTTTAGTACCACCAGGCACTTAATCATCTCGAGAGTCAGATTTGATTTGATATGCACGCCATCTGACATGACCATCCATACTTAGAATGAAAAATATAATATTTATTTACTCCTAATGAAAATATACAAATGAAATTTATAAAACATGACAAATAACATGATACTTTAAAAAGACAGAAGCATAACTACATTACCAAGAATAAGCTTGAACAATGAAGTGGTGCAGGAACATTGGTTGACAGCTAGTAGAAATGTCAGTCTTAACACAACTCCCTTCACTGGTCTGACCAGGGGTTTCAAAAGTTACCTGCTTGGGTAGGTGCTTATATAATATGATATGAAGAAATCTGGTTTTGAAACTGTTCTTTAGATGCTCTATTAGATTAGACATTTTAAGTGTGTATCAGGTTCCTTCTCAAAATGTCTTAAATATATTAAACAGAATGACAACATAATATTTGTTCATACCTTGACATGAACAGACCAACAGAGAAACTCAAATGTGCAAGTAAGACTGGAGACTTGAGGGTGGAAAGGAGTAGCCTTTTGTGAGAGGTGAGGCCCACAACCTGAGGCCATGGTGAGGTCCAGCAGTAGATGCCTCTGAGGGAAAAGTCTCTGTGGCAATGCAGAGGCACATTTATGTCTATGATTAACACCACTAGAGAACAAGGGAATGAACCTGGTCTGGGCAGTCATGAACCATGAACCATATGGATGTCACGGAACTGTGCATAACTGATTTCACCCTCCCTGCATACAATGCCATGGAATGCTTTCCCCATCTCTCAGCAGCTGCAGGACTCAGGCGAGCAGGCCCTGCTTCTCAAACCCAGGCAACACATTGGAGCTGGCCCTGGTTGCAGGGATGTGGGTGAGACAGCCCTCACAGCATAGGTATGAGAAAGCTGATGCTGCCAGTTGTCTTCTGTGTGGTAACACTGATGCAGATGTGATGTCCCCTGCCACCCCTTACCACCTCCTGCTGTTGAAAAGATGCCCATAGGATCAGGAGCTCAGGAGAGCCATCCCTGTCTCACCACCTGCAGCACTTGAAAGAGTAGGCCTTGTACCTAACCTTGAGAGTACAGCAAAGCTAACCCTGGTGAAAGGAGCACAGGAGAGTCACCCCTAAGAGCAAGCACACAGGAGAGATAGTCCCAGAGCTCCTCTATCCTGAGGTAGAGTGGCTGTAGAGTGATGCCCTCCCTCAAGCCCCCTTCCTGCTTTGCAATGTGCACTAGCCAGGAGAGCAGGCCCTGGGGTCACGTGAGCTGAAGAGGTTTCCTTGACCCTCACAGGCTGGAGCACTCAGTAGAGAAGGTTCTATAACTCTCCTCAGTAAAGAAATGGAGCTGGGCCCTGAGAGCAAAGGCMMAGGTGAGCCAACCCCCAGAGTCTGAGAGCAAGAATGCTGTCTTAGCCTCTCACAGGCTACAGCACTTGGGAGAGTGAGGCCAGCACTTTGACTAGACAGTACAGGAGCTGACTCAGAAAGTCAGCCACCCTGAGGGCCTGAGAGTTGGAGAGCTTACCCTACCTCCTGAGGATGGCAGCTTTGGATGGCCTAGCCAGAACAGCGCTGAAGAGCTCGACCTGGTTGTATGGATAAGGGAAAGCCCCTGGACTGACCAGCTCTGCTACCACACAAGCCCAGATTCAGGACTCTGAGATGGACCACCTCAGAATCTATATCATCTGCAAATGGTTGCGACATATGAAAGCTTTTCCAAAGCTAAAGGATCTCCTTGACAAAGGGCAACAGCAGGATAATCAGGATGAAACCCAGTGAGGATCTTGTATTTATGGTGTCACAAAAGCCAGAGATCTTGAAGTAGACCAATGCTTCATTGCAATAAACATTTGTAAGTGGAGATGTGTGAACAGAGAATTATACTGTGAGACACACATACTGCATACTGCATGCTTCCTGAGATTTCACGGCAAGATATTTTGTGTGCTTTGCTTGTTCATTTGTCTGTTTCTGAGTGTTTATTTGGGGGAAGAGTTTGCAAGGGTAAAGGGTGCTTACGACAGATTGGAATGAGGATGGTACGACATTTCTGTTTACTCTGCGTGTGTGTATGCACTGCTCACTCCTAATAGCGTTAAACTGTTCCCAGCCCCTAAGAGAAAAAGTATCCCCATTTCTTTCTTGTTTAATGTATTAGTTTATATACTGAAATTCTCTGTGGTGCACTGACAGACATCTGAAGAGAATGCAAAAATATGGCATTTCAGTTGGAGTGCAAGAAAGCAGGTGCTGCAGAAGATCATATCCCATAAGATTCTAAATCCTGGTGAATGATATGTATCAAACAAACAGACATGGATCAATAAACATGAAAACTGTACCATCAACCAGTACTTGACAATCAGAAAAAATAATACATCTAGGAAATTTTGCTACTGACTTCTCTGTTTTCACCTCTACATAAACAGTTAAGGATTTCTTTTAATGTGTTCTAACTTCCCTTCTTTCTCTCTTTCATTCAAATGTTAGGTTTCTGTCCCTTGGTCTCCATTTCATAGATTGTTGACTAGATTATTTTTCTTTTGTACATAAAATGCAATTTAAATTTTCTTGATTATGTAAGTGTTATTATCACAAAAGTAAATGACAAAATGATTTTTAAAATACATTTAAAAGACAAAATTATAACCATACATATGTTTATTGTATAGTATGAATGATTCATGTTGGTGAGTGTATATACATGTGAGTGTGCGCTTGTGTTTGTTTATAGAAATATGCCTGTAATCAGATATATAGTCTTTATTCATATAATATTACTTGGAGTCTCATGCAGAGTTATATAGATGAACTATAAACTGAATTAGAGAGTCAAGAGGGCAGGGACATTTCTAGAGTGAAGCTATGTAAAAGAAAGAAAGGAAATCTGAATCAGAAATGGAGCATGCAGAAGAGAGAGGAGAAGAGTGAGATATGCAGTGGGAAAATGTGCCATTTGAGAGAGTGTAAGGAATTCTATGGGAGTGAATGTGACAAAAAATGACAGTCAGTGAGAGCTAAACAGAGTAGTAGTAGGTGAGAGAAGAGTGGAAATGGACAGGAACAGAAAATGTGTCAGGATGAGAGACATGGAAAAACAGTTACACCAAAGAGAATTTCTACCCCAACACAGGGATGCAACCATCAAGTTATCACTGTCTTTTCTATATTTTCTCTTTATTCCCCTCCTCCTTCTCCTCCTGCTCCTTCTTTTATTGTTCAGGACAGTAGTTGGTCAAATTAGGAAAATTGAAATATATGACTTAATGAATCAAAAGGAAGAAGATTCATACTACAAATAACAAAATCCCTATCACTCATTTTATTAAGAGCTATTGTCCCAAGGAAAGAGATCAGCAGTACAGTGCAGGCCAGGGTGAGGAGGAAGTGTATCCATGTACAAGGTTGATGAGGATAGGAACAAGTACCTTCCTAAAAGATAAAAACAGAATCAGTAACATGATTAAGCCATGTCATATGGTGTTTCAGGACATCTGCTCTACTTTGTATATTGTAATACTTTTAATAGTTTCTAAGAAGCAGAAACTGAATTTCCATGAGATAATGCATGGAAGAAGTAACTGGCATGCACATTTATATAGTGAAATATTATTTAACCATATAAAATGTGATTCTGCTACTTATTACATGGAGAACTAAAAATTATTAATTGACTGGAATTAGTTGATTTCAGAAACACAGGAGCACATGACATCATTCACATGTGTACTATAAAAATGTTGAGGATGCAGATATTAGAGATAGAACAGTGAATACAAGTCTGGAGCAATTACAGTTAAGGACAATTGCTAGTCTTGCACAGGGTCCTATTTTCACACCTGAAACATGCAACTCCCAACAATGTGTATGAACACTTCCAGGGAATCTCATACTTCTGGCCATACTGCACATACCCAAACCAGACACCCATGCATACAAATAATTATATAATAAAATCAAAATATTTTAAGTGGTGTTTTCTAGAGACTTTAGAGAGTATAGAGGATGAAGAGATGGGGGATATGTAATCAATGTAATCAATGTTTATTCAGGCATGCTCTTGTGATGATTCAGTTTTAGAAGAGATGATAATGGCGGTAATGCAATACATGTTTTGATTAGACATACTTTGTAAAATTTCACAAGAAAGTAAATATCTGAGATGATGAATATGATATCCCTGTTTAGAGATTTTAAAATTCATACAAATACCAACAATCATGTGCTATTCAATAGATATATGAGAATTTTATTCTGTTATATACTAATTTAAAATACCGTTTTCCATAAGGGGATGAGCCATCACCCAATAACTATACTAATTTTTCTTACAGAGAACCTGTGAGTGATTTTCAGTACTGCCAAGCTGGATAACGATCCTCTAGAATTCCAGTCCCAGGGGATCATTCCCTCTGTTCTGGCTTCTGTGGCATATATATATATATATATATATATATATATATA
>BDUI01000025.1:1300093-1322248 GCA_002335545.1 Apodemus speciosus
AAAGAATACCCATGGTATGCACTCACTGATAAGTGGATATTAGCCTAGAATCTTGGAACACCAAAGACACAATCCACATACCAAATGCTGTCCGACAAGAATGAAAGAGTGGACCCTGGCTCTGGAAATGCCCAATGCATCAATGTAGGGCAATACCAAAACAGGGAAGTGGGAAGGGGTGGATGCGGTTACAGGGGGAGGGAAAAGGACATGTGGGATCTTTGGGTGGTGGGGAACCAGGAAAAGGGAAATGAAACGTAAATAAAGAATATATCCAATAAAAAAGAAAATCTGCTATCATGCATATTGATATTTGTGAAAGCAATATTAGTTTATTCCTTGAGATATGTTAATTGTTTGAATATGGTCACACTAGATAATTATGGCTGAGGGATTTTTCTCCCTGCTTTCCACTTACTATAACATTTTTATTACTACTCAACTGGGAAATAAAAGTATTCATAATATAGCAATAATGATATGCTCCTGAGCAGTTGCAGATTAAGTTGAGTGACTTCAATTGAAGGGAAACTGCATTTTCATTTGAGGTCCTGTCATGTTCCTCTTTAATTTCAAAATTCCATTATCTTGCATGGTAAAGAAACACAGTTTCCAGGCCCAAGCAGATAGAAAGTTAGGTTCAGGCGATTACAATAATAACTAATGACTTAAGTTTGATTCCTGGGACCTACATGCTGGAAGGAGAGAATGGAATCTAAAAGTTGTTTATTGATCCATTTAGGCCTGCTGATGTTCCATCTTTGCCAAAAAAATAAATAATTGTATATCAGTCTTTTTAATAGGACTATCCACTGAGTTTTTACTATTGTTTTTATTTACAGGTCATCTTTACGTTCTCAGAAGAACTATGAGGAG
This sequence comes from Apodemus speciosus, assembly GCA_002335545.1. Classification (NCBI taxonomy): domain Eukaryota; kingdom Metazoa; phylum Chordata; class Mammalia; order Rodentia; family Muridae; genus Apodemus; species Apodemus speciosus. The sequence goes on from BDUI01000025.1 coordinate 1,300,970, forward strand.
CAAAGTTTAAGATAACACTAAGGCAGTCAGACTGCTATGTTGAATGAGATACTCACAGGCCTGCGAAGTACTGTCATTTACAAGAACTGTTGAAAATCTGCTCTCTAAAAGGAGAGACATAGAGTTGTGTAAGGAAACGTGGTGAACTCTGATGTCCTTATGGCAAAAATAGTAGTTAAATTCACATGGGCTTTAGCAATATCGATGACTTCTCAAATGTCAACTCATTTGAACCACAGGGATGTTATGGAAGACTAGCAGGCAGCAAGTTGTTTCTATAAAAATTAAAAGGTGATTCTGGCTTATCATTTTCCAAAGCAATTCTTGGAGAAACATTTAAATATGAAATTTTAACCATAAAAACAATTTCAGAAAATTTTACATTTGTTTTCATATAAAATTCATTTCTTGACTTATTTCTTAGAATCTTGTCCTAGAATATGCTTTAGCAATAGAGTCAGATTTGGGGACATCCTCTCATGGATAGTGATTGAAAAACTTAAGTTATCATGTAAATAAATGCCACAAGCAAGTACATTCCAATCAGAGATTTCTACTTGAAGCTGATTCATTATCTGGGGCCTCTGCTAAAATCTAGAGAAATTCTTGAGTGTCAAAAAATGATGTGATGCTGGGGAAATGTTACAATATGAGGTCAGTCATGAACTTTGAATATTTCTGCTTCAGTGAAAAATCTTCCCAAACAATTATCTTTCTGATCTAATAACATAGTCTTGCCAAATCTGTGAAAATATGACAGATTTTGGCTAAAGTGTATTTTAGACACAATAAGAACTTAAATGATCAGAAGCATTTCATTCATATTGGAAAAGAGCTTGGATAAGGGAAGGTCTCCATCACTGAAAGGAAAGTGGGAGGCATGGTGGGAAAGTTGAAGGTGACTTCAAGTACTCATCCTGTTGAAGGGTGGGTGACCAGCAGAGAGCTGGTATCAGAGATATCCAATCTGAAGTCTGTAGTTTGTGTCTTATTCTAAGTGTGCAGCTAGAGCATTAGGTCCGTGACATTCTGTCATTAACACAGTTTTCATTGTACTCTTGTTGGATTCCTTCTCAGATGTCTTTTTCACTCCTATTCCTAGCTTCTGGAAGAAATGTTTGATATTTTAGTCCCTCATGTGGAATACTGACATGAGCTCCCTTTCAAATACTTAAACTCTTATAGAAATTATGTGAGTGAAAGTAACAGAATGGCAGAGAATCTTCTATTTGGTTATATAATACATTACATCATAGGTACTAATCCTTTCTTTAAAATCCATGGGAAGACTCACATACCTACAATGCAATCTGTCTCGTTCTCCTGACATTTTCAGTTCACAATTCTCTCTAAGCTTGCATGCTTTTCAAGCTTGTTTAAGCAGGGAGACAGCAGTGTTCGCATTCTAAGTGAGCAAGTGTTATCATCTGATGAAAACTCAGGGCTTAGTTAAGGACTTTTTCCTATGACTTTTAAAAGAAACTACAGTACATGAATCCTAACTGGTCAGGGGGAAGATGTAAGCACCTACTTGCTTTAGTGGTGGAATTCTTACCATGGTTAGCCTGTGTCAACAAATTATGTAAATTACTGAAAAATAAGTAAAATCTTTTGAAAACGGTTATTTAAAACCATGTTGTGGGGATATGGGGTGTGTTTGACCTTGGAAATAGGGGCAAGTTTGATTCGATGTCACCATAACTGGGGAGTGCATGATATTCTCAAACATAAATGTAAATTAAAAGAAAAACAAAAATCTCAAATATGCTTACCTTGATCCGTAATAACTGGTTTGTTGTCACATTCGTTCTTAAATGTATATATCTCATTCCATATCAAACATATTAAAACCAAGATTAAATTTATAGGGCTAAATTAACAAAACACATATAATTATCTTTCTTTTCATTTTTAAATGTAAAATTGAAAATATATGTTAAGTTCAAATATAATACCATATTTCTCTTTCCTTTAACTGCCACCATATCTTGCTCAAAGTAATGGCTTATTTTACTTTGGCTATTATACTGTGTGTGTGTGTGTGTGTGTGTGTGTGTGTGTGTGTGTGTGTGTGTGTGTGTGTGTGTGTGTGTGNTGTGTGTGTGTGTGTGTGTGTGTATGTGTGTGTGTGTGTGTGCTAGTGTGTGTGGGTGTGTGGGTGTGTTTGTAGAAACACACAGAAATGTATAAACACAACATGCTGAGTCTTATGATTGGGATGACCAATTATATTAACCTTTTCTTTAAACACACATGTCTGTCTTATGTCCTACATTATTAATTACAAAAGCTTCATTTTTAAATGTTCTATGTAATTTCTAAATGTTGCTTATGTTTTACCTGTGTAAAATGCCACTAAAGTTTGGATAGTATTGGTTACTCTTATTTTTGATCTTGTATCACCAGGGATCAAATTAAGATCCTTGAGCATATTAGACAATTTCTCTCTTCTGCTATCTGATGTTCCTAGCTTTTCATAAGACTTCTACATCTCAGAATCACCTTGACACTGAACACTAAGATCCTTCGAATGACAAATTGTGCCACTAGGCTTGCTTTGAGCTACAAATTTGACAATGTTTCTAAGAACATCTTGTAAAGAAAATCTGAAGTTCAAAGTAAGGTAAAGTTTTAGGATAAATTTTAACAACGTTAAGCATAATTACCATATTACTTGACAATATTACCCAAAAATTAAGCTAATCAATTATTAATTAATAATTAATGCTTAAGTGTGCCCTTCCCCCAGCCTTGAGCAGGCTAAATTGACCTTAAGTGTTTGCCACACATGAACCATAATGACCCAGGTGGAGTCAATTTTCTACAGGAGTAGACTGCCTGCTGAGTTTGCTTTGCAACAGAATCCAGCTGAAAGGAAGGATGGGGTCTGTGGGCTTTCCCTATACAAACACAGTGCCGACTATTAAACTTTGAGCCTTGATCAGGAATTTTGGTCTTGGCTTCATCCTTTTCACCTAATCCTTGTTCTTTTTCATTTCCAGCCTCCCTTTCAGGTAATCCAGTTCATCCATGGCTGCTGGACAGCTACACTTAAGTATTATAAATTATTTTCTTATTTTCTTCTTTCATATTTTCAGCTTCTTGTAAATAGCTTATGTAAATTAGCTTTGTATATTTATATAATAAGAAAAAGAAATGTATAAAATAAAGGTATTTTCATTTAAAATCTTCTCTGCTGGGTATTTATAGTTTTGAAAACTAGAAATGGGTATAACTACTTTTCGCCAAAGGTATTTACCACAGAGCGTTACACTATAAATAAATAGTAGTATAGAGTATTTATACTATTTAGAAAAGATAAGTGTGTCCCTCCCCCCACCTCAGCATTCGAGCAGGCGGTCCTGCCTTGGCCCTGCTCAGCCCGTGAATTTCCTGGTCTTTGTTCTATTCAGAACAACACAGCCTCACCTGGAAGCTTCGGAAGCATCCTGGAGCCAACCACCTGCTGAGACCCAGAGCCAGCAAGACCCCAAGACTCCACCTCATGCCTGGGGGGGAGGGAATCCCCCAGACTATATATTGGATTACATTTATTAAAATGACAGTCTTGAAAGGCAATGTCTCCTTGACCCAATTCTCTTCTCGCCGCCTTCCCATATATCCCAAGGGTTTTCTTTTCAGCTATCCTGTTCACCTGCTGCTGTGGGCAGCGACATAAGTGATACATTATTCATATTTTTAATGAAACAGAAACTGAGACTGACTACTATAGAACAGTAATGCTTATGGGATAATCAGTGCAGTATAATAGAGTAACAGATCTAGTTTATAGAGTGATGAGTATTGACTCTAGTTTCATGCATTAGTACAAGTCCAAAGGATGTGATCTGACCTCCAAAACAAGGGTGAAAATATGTGGGGAGATCTTCCCTGACTTGATTTTTACAACTCCGTTCACCTTTTATACTTTTCCTATGTATTTATGCTGATTTTGATAATATATTTTTCAATTAATGAAAACAAATACTAAATATAAATTGTAAAATTCATTATATTAATTATTATATGAGTTTTAGAGTCTTTTGTATTGCTATGGTGTGACACTATGACCAAGGTAACTTATAAGAGAAAAATTATTTAAGTCTTAGTGTTTTGGAGCCTTGAAACCATGTACTTCACAGTGAGGAGCAAGGAACCAGGCAGGGTTGGCATGGCATTGGAGCAGCAACTGAGACTCTACATCATGATTCATAAGAATACTGCAAGGAGAGCTAACTAAGAATGATAAAATCTTTTTATTGTAAAACCTCAAACATCGCACCCCTAGTGACAAACCTCCTTCAACAATGTCCCAACTCTGTATGTTTCCCAAAGAGTTTCACCAACCAGATATCAACTATTCAAATATATACATTATGGGAGACAATCTCCTTCAGAAGAACATAATACAAAACACAAATTATCAACAAGTACACTATATTTATTTTACATACCTTCATATTAATTATATTTCATGAAATTATGATAAAATATAATTATGCTAGCAGTTACTATAAAACTAAAATATTTTCCGATTTATCACATATAACATATCAAGGTGACTCCTTCTTGATATCTAGCCCTAGTTATAGCCACCTAATTCAAATGTTCATGATTTTATGAATATCTGTTTTTTGAGTACTGTTACGGCTATAATAGAAAATTCATATACAGAAAAGGAGAAAATTGGAGTCTAAAAATGATGAGTGATTGATTATTTCCAGAAATCTTAAGTAATGTATCAGGAAGGAACCAAAGAAGCACCATACCCTCTGTGTAAGTAATCATATTAATTGTGTATTCTATTTTAATTTTTTATTTTGTTTTAAGACCAGGGTTTGAAATATATAATATATGTATTATATGTATAATACATATATATTAGCTATGTATAACTAATATGTTAGTTTGAAATTCACCATGTAACTCAACTCAAGTTGGACTCTTCCTCTCTCTCCTCTGATTTGCTGAAGCTACAGGAATTTGCCAATAAAACTATCTAGACTGGGTTACTTCATTCAGTATGATGCTCTCCAGCTCCATCCATTTCTCTAAGAATTTCATGAATTCATTGTTTCTAATGGCTGAATAGTACTCCATTGTGTATATATAYCACATTTTTTGTATCCATTCTTCCATCTCAAAGGAATACCCAAGGCATGCACTCACTGATAAGTGGATATTAGCCTAGAATCTTGGCACACCAAAGATACAATCCACCTACCAAATGCTGTCCAGCAAGAAGGAAAGAGTGGACCGGTTCTGGAAAGGCCCAATGTAGCAGTGTAGGGGAATACCAAAACAGGGAAGTGGGAAGGGGTGAATAGGGGAACAGGGGTAGGGAAAAAGACACATGGGACATTGGGGGGGGGCGGCAGGGAAACCAGGAAAAGGGAAATGAAATGTAAATGAAGAATATATCCAATAAAAAAAAAGAAAAAAACTATCTAGAAAGAGCATTCTACCAACAGCACATTTACAGCAACAACATGCAGTGATAACAAGTAAAAAGATATTTAGTGGATTTAGAATTGCTTTCCAAAGGTCTACTGACAAGGTTCTGTAAATGGATGGTCAAGTGTGGATTTCTCCCTATTTTTTCCAAATCATATTATTGTATTTATATGAAACACACTTGGATTAAACATTATCAGTAAGTCTTACTTTTATAATGATACAGAAGTAAGCACTCTTGAGAATCTAAATTGGACACCTGTAGAAATAATTAACTGAAGTACCAATTTAATAATTTATGAATTAAAATTGATGTGGGAAGTGCTAATTTAGCATTGGCATCCTCCTGATGTGAGAGTAATTTGTAATTCAATGAATCTGTTGAATTGTTAGTTTAGAAATATACCTTTGCACATGGCAGTCATTATCACTGTTTTTCTGAAAAATGTTTATAATAGAAGCACACTAAAGAACGCCAGGAGTGCTAGTTAGGAGATATGCTTAAAGCCAATGTAGTTAATATGTATTTTAAAAGATTATATTTTAGATTCTCGTCAAAATGGCTAACTTCTATGGCTTCATACATAGAGGTTCTTGTTTTCACAAATTTATAAACATTACTCTTCTATCAGAATAGCATTTTTATTGCTATTCAATATAGGAATAGATAACTATCTGTGGCAATGCTTTAGATTAAACAAAATAATGGAGTCATCAAACTATGGAAAGATTTAATTTTATAAATTATAATCTATATATATATAATAAAAGTTTCATTTCCCTTTCTGGAAATAAGAAAAAACATGTAAAAGATAGCAACTTGAGAGTCAATTATCTTCATTTTTATTCATTTTATTGATTTTACATTTCACAGTTTTCTAAAAACAGAAATGATCTTTGCTTTGAAACAGATACAAAGACCCAGAAGAAGACATTATGTGGAGAGAGGGTTTAAATGAAATGTCTCCATCAAAACCCTCCCTTTCAGAGCTTGGGGAATGATCCCTGCAGAATTGGAGAAGAAAAGAGTTTTAGAGCCAGAGAATATCGAGGATATCAGGAGAACTTGACCTCCTGAATCACATAAACACAGCACCTGTGAATTCACAGGGATAAAAGTAACAAAGGGCCTATATGAGTCTGTACCAGGTCCTTTGCATGTATATTACTGCTTTTAGCTTATATCTTCCTGAGACTTCTGGGCATGAGAACAAGTCAGCATCTTACTCTTGAGCATGCTCTCACGACTCTTATCATAGATTGCCTTTGCAGCATCAATGAAATGGCTCCTGCTTTATCTTATCATATTGTCATGTTTCACGGTTATCTCTTAGAAGCCTGTTCTTTTCTAATCAGACAAATATAGAGGATCTAGAAGAGAGGGGAAGTGAGGAGGGGGATTGGGAGGAGTAGAAGGTGAGGAAAGTATAATTAGAATATATTGTATGAGTAAGGGTCTGTCTTTAACTGACTCAACTGCAACCTCTCTCTATAAAGCTGACCTGTTAAAGCTGCATCCTCTCTCCCCCTACTCAATCTGTCACTACCCCTCCCACCCAATGCTGCTTCCTTAACTAGCTTCTCCTTCCCCTCTCTTCAGAGTTGGGCATATCCTGTTCTGTCTGTCAAATCTTTTTCTGTTTGTCACTTCTACATCTCAACTACTGACCCTTTCAAACACGGCTGGTTCCTTTTATAAGCTAACTTTACTTATTTTATTGGGACTAAAGTGTATATTAATGGCATGTCTGTGTAACAGTTAGAGGGACTAATGGTGTATGATCCCAGCCTGATCACACAGACTTAGAAATTATTTGACTGTGATTCCCTCGTCAGAGCAGCCATGTTGCTAATTAAAATTCCTCTATAATATATCTAGCTTTCCCAATTAAAAGCAAATTACTTTTAATGGTACATGTGGACAGATGCCAAGAAAATGGTATTTTCCAGATAATTCATGTCTTCTGCTCTGGACAGACAGAAGAGTTAAAGGTGATATGGTGGGATGTGCTGGTGGCCCCCTTACAATTTTTCATCTTATAGGATGAATTAAGGTCATGTTTTGGGGCATTCCAATTTCAGAAGATTAGATTTAGCATTGTTTCCCTGCTCCTTAAAATTCCTTCATCAACACCAAACTGAATCATATCAGGCATATCCAGCTCCTTCCTGTACACCCTATTTTGATAATTTTTCAGCCGACCAATCAAATAAACTATTGACACCATGTTTAAATGTTTGTACATCCATATTAAACTCAGGTTCTTTACTAAATAGGCATAAGTCAATAAACCAAGACTGATCTAGTTTTATAAATCTTCCAAATTTATCCAATACTTTTAAAATTCTTACCCACACTTTCACCCAGACTTCTGTTTAAATGACTTTGCAAATTCACTAAGCTCTTTAGTGGTATCACTTACCTTCTCATGAACTAAAATTTCAATCTCCATATATTAAATTTTTTGTCTTCTGTATAGTAACCTACTCAGCCTCAAGTATGATTATAGGTTTATATCTATTGCCGGGCCCAGAATGACATCTGTATTTTCTTTATAGAAGTCTCCTTAAGAGAATAATTCTCTTAGGAGGTAGGGATTGAGATATATCCTTTGCTGAATATGTAGAGACTGCCTCAGCAGACAGAATAAACACCTTAGAATATATCTCCATTCCATGTGACAGTATTCCATTTCTTACCAATCAGTTCCCTTACTTTAATTTTTGACAACTTCTGAAACTAGAATTTGAGTTTTCATTAATTAAGCCAATCTTACAATGGGAGCTTTGGCTTGATCTTCCACAATATGAACTCTGTAGCTACTGGAGAGATGACTCCATGGTACATTTAGAAACTTGTAAATTTTTTTGTGCATATAGATCAGGTGAAGTATTTCACTAAGTTCATTCTCTTTTTCACTCTATCTTTATGTACAAGAAGTTGATTACAAGTTTGATTCTTTTCTGTTGTCAGTTCATCCAGAAATACTAGAAGCAACCAACCTGGAGCATTATTTCTGTTACTTTCCCATGAATTGACTGGGGCATGATATAGTTAAGAATCTATGGAGCTTTTAACACCTGAGATCTACAAATATCAGTGTCAAGTTATTGCATCAATCAGAATTCAGGGACTGGGGACTTTCCTAGGAACATGTCTTTGTTGTACACTTACCCTGCTCCCAGTGCTTAGAGTAATCAACTATGGCAGAGCACTTTCCTTGTTTAACATTTATGTCTTTACTTGTCAACCAGGATGAGAGTTGTTTAACATCCATTTCCTTACATGCCAACAAAGATGGTTGGTACCCATGTACACCACATACATGCTTCTTTCTCTCAAGTAGAATGTCAGTTCTTAGGAAAGTCTTAGGAAATTTAACTTTACTTGGCCCCTAATCAAAATGGATGTATTATCACAAATAGTTTATTAGTGTAGGTGTCTTTTGTATGTGGGTCCATCCCAGTGGCAGCATATAATAGCAAGTACCATAAAACTTTACACACAGGTGCAGTGTGCTGTTGGGTGGTTGGTTCATGTTGTGGGTAACTAAACAAAGTAGTTTACTGACTTCTCTTCTGATTGGTATCCAAGAGCAGAGAACATAAAATATATAATCAACTTGGCTATGAAAAATGTTCCTAGTAACAGCAGAAACAACATATGAAAATGTTTCTTTATAATATTAGTAAGAAAACAAAATGACAGGGTATCCAGAAAACAGTTACCTAGGCCTTAACATTTTACCTAGATCTTAGTATTTCATCTAGACCTTAATATTTTACCAAGATCTTCACAGTGATTAACTCAGTGGCTTTAGAAATATTCTTAATATTGGTACTTTTAAGGAGGGTAATTATTAAAATTATTGACCAAAAAATTTAAGATACCAGTTAATATACTTGTTCTATTATGGTTAACACTAAAGCTATTCTACTCTAATAGCATCTTAACAATTTTCTCTCTTATTCCCTTTCCATGGGTTGCCTAGAGAACCATATGCCTACTTTTCTATTCTTTCTAATAGCTAACTCTACCCAAATTACCCCCATTTTCTCATGCAATATATAAGCAGATCTGTTTGGGAATGGCAAGGCTTTACAGAAAGCTTCAATTTCTTGGTGTTTCAAAAATCCCAGCAGTTAGATTTTACCAAATGAAGACTGGAGATCCAGATGCTAGTTTCAAAATCTGCTAGCTCAGAGAATAAAGAAAGCACCCAGCAAATCATCCTACCCCACCAACATCACAGAAAGGAAAAGAGCCTTTCTCCTTTTCCACACTATCTTAATACCTTCCTCTTCAAGGTTCCTCCTTTTTGTTTACTTATGTTCACTCCCTGAAGCAGGTTAAGTGCTTCACTTCTTGAACTACAGTTGACTTCATTTAACTCTTGGAGTAAAGGTGTGTGCTAAGGATGAGCCTAACCACATGTACTTGTTTACAGTACACAGAAAGCTCAAAGGCTGAGCCAAATCACAATTAGAAACAGATTTTTACAGTTCATAATCTTGGGTTTCATGATGTRATCAAATATTCTGAAATGTTTCCCTCTTTTCTTCCTAAATAAAAATCTCTTTCTACTCTTCAAAGCCATCAAGGACCTAAGAAGGTTAAATATTATCTAAATAAACAAGAAGTGCAGAGCAGCTTTCAAAACTAGAAATGACAGAGACTGCTGGCCACCTTGACAGTCAGTCACCCAAGATTCCTCTGCAATGTTGATGCATCCATCTCTTCTGGCTACTGGTCTGGATATCTGACAGATTTGTCTGTGAAATAGGATGTATGATGGACTTCTCTACTTTGATCTGGCAGAGTTCTAGTTGCGTTGTGTCCTGCTTGTCCAGAGCTTGGACAGCATACTGTCAACAGTTGAGGCAAGGGCAGTTTCTTGCCCAGTAGCAGCTTGCAACATTTGAAGCAAATTCCCTAAGGAGATCCTTAGATGCTCATATTCTTGTTTGAAGTAGAATGGGGTTGCTGCCAGGTGCTAAGAGGTCTCATTGTCAAAAAAGCCTTAAATTAATAAAAGATCTTTAAATGCAGTATTCTACAGATCTCTGATGGTTTGGAAGAGAATCTCTCTCATTATTTTTGAATAGGCAAATGTGGCTGGTCTCTAGCTATTTACCATCTGTTTAACTTAGATAATATTGGTGATTAGCTAAACTAGTACCTAGCAAAAACCACAAGTTTGGTTGACTATTAAATTGCAGTTTTAATTTTCTTAAACAATTGCAATGGTAGCTTTCAGAAGGACTAGAACTTCACATTACGTTTTCTTTTATTTTCCCCCCACTGGTTATTTTACGTATTTACATTTCAAATGTTATCCCCTCTCCCCATTTTCCCTCTGGAAACCCCTGTCCCATCAACCCTCCCCCTGCTTCTATGAGGGTGCTCCCTCACCCATCCACCTACTCCCACTTCACTGCCACCTCCTCCTTACTCTAGGGAATTGAGCCTTCACAAGACCAAGGGCCTCTCCTACCATTGATGCCTGACAAGGCCATCCTCTACTACATATGCAGCTGAAGCCATGGATCCTTCCGTGTATACTCACTCTTTGGTTGGTGGTTTAGTCCCTGGGAGCTCTGAGGGTTCTGGTTGATTGATATTGTTGTTCCTCCTATGAGGTTGCAAATCCCTTCACCTCCTTCAGTCCTTCCCCTAATGCCTCCATTGGGGTCCCCATGTTCAGTCCAATGGTTGGCTACAGGCATCCACATGTATATTTGACAGGCTTGGGAAACAGATATATCAGGCTCCTGCCTGCAAGCACTTCTTGGCATCCACAAGAGTGTCTGGGTTTGGTGTCTGTATATGGGATGGATCCCGAAGTCGGGCAGACTCTGGATGGCTTTTCCTTCAGTTTGTTCCACACTTTGCCTCTATATTTCCTTTAGACAGGAGCAATTCTCAGATAAACATTTGGAGATGAGTGGGTGGCCTCATCTCTCAACCTGGAGCCTTGCCTAACCTTTGGATATGGATATGGTCTCTCCAGGTTCTTCCTATCCTTTGTTGGGTATTTCAGCTAATATCATCCACATTGGTTCCTGGGAGACTCTTGTATTTCTGGCATCTGGGACTTGCTGGTGGCTAGCCCCAGTCCCCCCCCCCATTGCTACACACCTCTGTTCAAATTCCATTTTCAAAAAATACATTGGTACAATACCTTAAAAGGAATTGATATATAGTATGTTATAACCAAGATATAACCTTAATTTTGTAATTCAATAATCTACCTTTTTTCATATTATTGCTATATTATTTGTATATACCCATTTTGTATCTAAATAAAAACAGAAAGTAGCTCTAGCATAGTAAATATGATTATTATTATTATGAAGTTATTTCTGGAAAGTTTTCTACAATGTCCTGCTTGGTGGCATTTGGCAGTTTTGGGATTAAGTGTTTTTGAGATCAATGTTCTACCCTGAGAAGCTTTTTGTCTAAGCTGATCTTTATAGGTGGTGTTTGTCAGCTTATGCTCGGTGAACATAGCATAGCATCCACCCAGAAGTCCACTGTGCAGAACCTGATGATATGGGGCAATTTTCCCCCATGGTAACCTTACAATAAACCTGGTGGATTCACCATTGTGGTGTCCCATATCTTCTTGAATATCTAAAATGGTACTGTTAGGAATGGTAGAAAACCCAAAATATTTTAAATGCCATATTTACCAGATCTCAAAAAGTTTTGATGATCATTAAGTACATCTAAGGTGCACAAACTGTTACTAGTTACTTGCTTCAGACTCAAACCTGAAAATAGTACAGCAAGCTAGATGAAGCTTATTTCTAGAATTAGTTAATACTCTATATGAGTACTAATACCACAATAAGATGTATATACATATATATATATATAATCTTATGCAATTTGAGATAATATTCATACCTTACTACAAGTTTGAAAGAGTCAAAAGAAAACCAAAATATTATAAGATTAGTGACAAGAGAATAGTCCCTAATTTTTTGTTTTTCTCTGTCCCATACCAGTTGGCAAAAGAAACAAGATGGAGGTGGGCAATTGCAGTTGGACAATTTATTCCTTTTCTTGGGACTGAGAGACCAAATCTTTTAAGATTCTATTTTAGAGAATTTTGTCCCATAAATGTTCAGGACTTTTCACCACCAAATCATCGCGTGTTGGCAATGGGCTAAGACCAAGTTCCATGTTCAATAAAGACCCTATGCAATTGCCATTTGACTTAGCTCCTGACTGGTCTATCAGGGTTCATTAACACTTACTTGGCACTACAGGACATTACCTCTTGATGATCTATCTGTTTTCTTCAGATATTTCACTTGTCCAGTGACCTCTGGTTTCCTTAGTTGGATGCTTTATTGTCCTGAAAAGCTGAAAGCAAAATCTTTCCCCAATCCTAATTATGGAGGGATCTCCTTTTGGGGCAAGTTATATCTTTCCTTGGTCATAATGACTTTCAGCAATAGAAAAAAGTATTATTATCTTCTAATTGGCTTAGAAACTACAGCCTCCAGGGAGCAACTCCATCTGAGGATTCTATCTATGGTCCTATCTGTATCCTTGACTTCTATCCCTCCTCATCACACTATTATCTATTTTTTTCATGATAATCCTAATTGATCCTTGTCTCTCTATCAGGAGTGAATTAATGATGTGTTTCAAAGGTCACAAAAGCAGACACTTTTGATATGATGAACAGAAGAATCATTATTGAATAAACTGAATCCTAAATTCAGCATTCCTCAGGTATTTCCTTAGGTGCATTTCTGTTAATAGTGCCTCCCTGATTTGCTCCAATGTTCAGGCCAGGGTCAAATAGCTCCTATTTGATCCAGGTAGCCTTCTTCATGTTGAAGTCTTTCATCCTGGTGAATTATTATAGAAAATTCTCCCATTTAAAAACCAAGTTGCAGACCTCTATGCTCAGAAGCAGACTCGCAGTTTATTTCCCACAATAAATTTTTCTACTATACATGGAGTGGTATAGTTTGGTGATTTCACTTGTAAATTCACATTCAATATTTATCCAAGGGATTGAATTTCTTTCCTAGCACTTATGTTTTGGCACAGACAACTGCCTATAATTTCAAACCCAGAACATCTAAAACCCTCTCTAGCCATTCTGGTCTGGTAGGCAATGAAATTAATTCTCTCTCTCTCTCTCTCTCTCTCTCTCNTCTCTCTCTCTCTCTCTCTCTCTCTCTCTCTCTCTCTCTCTCACACACACACACACACACACACACACACACTACAAATACAATTTAATACAATCTGCATTGCTTATTGAATGATACAAGGCGAGCCATGTCCTATTAGAAATATTGGTTTGTGCATGCATATGTGTGTGTGTGTATGTGTGATTGTGTGTGTCTGTTTGTTGTCTGTATGTGTTCATGTGGATGTGTGCATTGCGTATACAGATGCACATTCATGAAACAACAACTCTTATGAAACATGCACATCATCAATTCAAGTAGGATAATTAGCTAACCTGTTTTAGGAATTCACTTATACTTACCACATACACCACTACAACACTGGGATCATAGATGCATGCCTCAGTGATTCTCGTTCTTCCGTAGGTATGGTACCAAACTTCAGATCTTTATGCTTACACTTCAGGTATTTTGTTGACAGCCATGTACTAGACTCTTAATTATGGTATGTGACCAAATGTATTTATTAATGTATTAATTTAATATTTAAGAAATATGTTTTGCCTTCCTCAAATCCTGGCTTTATTTGTGGCATTTTCTTGTCTATTTATTTTAATTACTTTTATTTTTTTTACAGTCCAGACATATTTTATTTTTAATCAAATAATCATATACTATTTTATCATATAATTATATGCTATTCAAAGTGTGCTGACCTATTTATTTACCATTGAAGAATTTTAAGACCAGAGATAATCCATTACTGTTATTATTTTAGGCTTAAAAATAAGGAAAATACACTGACAAGCTTATGGGTTTTTTTTCTTATTTTTTCATACTTTTTTGTTACCCCTTTGTTTCCCTGAGATGATGAAATTTCCTGGAGTCTTTCCTGATCTGAAGTAACATTCATACCCTATTCACTTTAAATGCTCTGCCTGAAGCAGAGATAAAGAGGTACATCTTTAATCCTGCAAGCTGTCTCTGCACAGGATCAGACAGTTTTTCTTTCACCAGTAGTCAGCATGCTTGACATCTGTCACAAAGACCTAGGCTATTTTTATTTTCCCATTGAAATCATGGTACAACATCCACCCCTTTGATACTCATAGCAGGAAAGAACTGAGTGATTTTCAGTAAAAGAATTGACTATAGTTCTTTTCTCCTTTTTTTCTTGGTACAAATAGAGAATTAAAAAATAAAATCTACTTCCAGTAGACATGCTGTTTGGAAATATTAGAAGTAAGTAAAAGCATGTGGTTATTCCACGAACAATATGTACTTCAGAATCAATATAATAATAATAAAAGAAGCAATATATGTAGCTAGTACTAATATATTTATTATTTGCCATAATATTACACTTAATATATTGAAGATTATCTCCTAATTTTATCACAAAATATTAATAGTAGTATAAAGATAATAATTATATATTTATCAATAGCTGCTAAGTTAAAATAATAAAGTAATTATATACCTAATAAAATTTATCATAAATTAATCACTGGGAAATTGGTACTTTTCATCGGTATTTTTCAAAATGACAGAAGAAAATATTGAGATGTTTTAAATAATAAAAGTAGAACAAATTCATCTATTAGACTAACAAAGCCTTGGGAGAAAACCCAAAATTACGTTGAGACATGGAAATATTGAACATTCTTCACTGTGAGAAATTCAAAAGCCAAATACCAGCGCAGAGCAACCTGCATTCTCAGAAGATTGGCAGTGAATAAAAACTGAAAAGAAACTCTTTAACAGAGACTAATTGTCTGATTAGAATGTTGGTTCAGGTGAGAGATAGAATTGTTTCTGGTCCATAGGCTTATCCTCAGATAATTCTTCAAAAACACCATTCTTTCCCCAGCTCTATACAGGAACTAATATTTTGTAAATACTTTTTAGAATTAAGTTAAAAAACTACTAGCTTTCAACACTCCAAAAGCTGAGAATTTCATCAGATCATATCCTGGACCTATAGAGCTGCCTTCAATTTCTCACTGTGCCTGAACTCCATGATGTCCTTACCTTTATATTTTAAATTTGCTTAAATTTCTGACTTCTTTGTTCTGTAAAGCTATGAAAATGTCATGACATGCTACCATGTTATAACGAGGAATTGAAGTAACCTAAATCCATGTTCCTAAGTCGTTTTAAGGTCACTTAAAACGACCCAAGACTTTTCATATATGCATATAATAACAATAACTGAAAAAATAGGCTATGAATCTAAATAAAAGTTAGGAGGGGTATAAGTGAGGGTACAGGGGGAAATAAAGGAAGGAGGTGTTGTTATCAAATAACAATCTTAAGAAAATAGTTAACTATGGCTGAAAAACAATCTTTGGTGATAAAGCAAGTTATCATTTTTTTATTTCTATAAATGAAGATATCCAGATATCATTTTTTAAATAAAATGTATAAAAGAGGATTGAAACATCAATGAAATTGGAGAAATTATTGCAGATATAATCTAAAAGACAATATCACCATAACTTTAAAGTTAGGAAACCCATGTAAAATCTAAGTAGTAAACTATAATTAATGTAATAAAAAATCAGTGAGGATTCAATAGAAATTTAAAGAGACAGAAGAAAGAAGCCTCTTTCATGATTCCTCCATCGAGGATCAAAAAGAAGAAAGAAGTTAAAACTAAGAACAGTGAAGTCTAAAAATTCCCAAAGGCTTATTAAAGCAACTTGATGAAAAGAAGCATTGCTCTTGGAGTCCCACAAGGAAAACAGGAAAAAAAAAAAAGAAGTAATGCTTGAAAAGACATTGCTCTAAATGCTGCACATTCATGCAATTATAGGAATCTATAACTCTTAAATAACAATGGGCTCCTACATTTGACAAAGACTGATACTTAAATAGCTAATAAAATAACAATCAAAGCAACAGACCAAGGCTCTAGAAAGCATCAACACAAATCAACTAAAACAGAAACATCAATTGATTTCTTATCAGAAACCAGAGAAGAGAAACYTTTGAAATGATATATCTAAACTACTAAAAATTATTGTTCTATATTTGACAAGAAATATTCTTCAGAAATCATTTCTATTTACAAATGAAGAAAAAAGAAGACATTTGTTATATTGGAGTTGTCATAAAGTTGAATTTTTCCTGTTAAGAATATAAAGCACGTTGCATAGTAATTCAATGTTATAATGATAGTCAAGTAAGTTCTCAAGAAAAAAAGCCCATATTTTGTATTTTGTAATTCTAAGGATTTAATGGTGTCCCTCTATATTAGTAAAGATTACTATACAAAAATTAAGACATTATTTGTTATTTTGACACAAAGATATATGTGACAAATGAATAAAGAAGTAATACTTGTTAATAAATATTGTATCAACTCAAATTCCAATGTTATAATTTTCAGATGTTAGTAAAATCTTCATGGTTATGGCAAATATAAGCTTTTACTAATGTTTATTATGAACAGTTTAGGAGTTCTCGGCCTCTACCTGCCTGTCACTCTACAAATACCATGCAGTTTTTAATCACCATTACTCCATAGTAAAGCTTGAGGTGAAGGTTGGTGATTCCCCTGAGATGTTCTTTTATTGTTGAGAATAGTTTTTGCTATCCTGGGTTTTTTATTATTCTGAATGAATTATCAAATTGCTCATTCTAACTTAATGAAGAATTGAGTGGGGATTTGGATGGGAATTGAATTGAATCTGTAGATTGTTTTCAGAAAGATGGCCATTTTTATTTTATTAATCCTACCAATTTAGGAGGATGGGAGATTATCCCATCTTCTGAGAGCTTCAAATTCTTTCTTCAGAGATTGACGTTCTTGTCATACAGATCATTCATTTGCTTTGTTAGAGTCACACCAAGGCATTTTATATTATTTGTGACTATTGTGAAGGGTGTCATTTCCCTATTTTCTTTCTCAGCCTGTTTATCCTTTGATTATAGGAAGGCTACTGGTTTGTTTGGGTCAATTATATTTGACCTCTTTTTGTTGTCTAATTGCTGTGGCAAGGACTTAGAGTGCTATATTGAATAGGTAGGAAGAGAGTGGGCCTCCTTATCTGTCCCTGATTTTAGTGAAATTCCTTCAAGTTTCTTTCCATGTAGAAGAGAGATGTTAACTACTTGTTTGCTGTATATTGTTTTTACTATGTTTAGGTATGGTCCTTGAATTCCTGATCTTGATAAGACTTATCATGAATTGGTGTTGAATTTTGTCAAATGCTTTTTCAGTATCTAATGAGAAGATCAAGATCATGTGACTTTTTTCTTTGACTTTGTTGATATAGTGGATTACATTGATGGATTTCTGTATAATGAACCATTCTTGCATTGCTGGATGAAGACCCAGAAATGAACCTACACATATATGGTCACTTGATCTTTGACAAAGGAGCAAAAACCATCCAGGGAGGGTGGAAACAGCATTTTCAATATGTGATACTGGTTCAACTGGTGCTTAGTTAGCATGTAGAAGAATGCCCATCGATACATGCTTATCTCCTTGTACAAAGCTCGGGTCCAAGTGGATCAAAAACCTTCACATAAAACCAGATACCCTGAAACTAATAGAAGAAAGGTTGGAAGAGCCTCAAACATATGGGCACAGGGGAAAATTTAATGAACAGAAGAACAATAGCTTTTGCTCTGAGATCAAGAACTGACAAATGGGACCTCATAAAATTACAAAGTTTCTGTAAGGCAAAGGACACTATCGATAGGACAAAATGACAAGGAACAAATTGGGAAAAGATCTTTACTAACTCTACATCTAACAGAGGGCTAATATCCAATATATACAAAGAAATAAAGAAGTTAGACTCCAGAAAACCAAATAACCCTATTAAAAATGTAATACAGGGATGAACAAAGAATTCTCAACTGAGGAATCTCAAATAGCCAAGAAGTGCCTAAAAAAATGTTCAACATCCTTAGTCATCAAGGAATTGCAATCAAAGCAACCCTGAGATTCTACCTCACATCAGTCAGAATGGCTAACACCAAAATCTTAGGTGACAACAGGTATTGGCAAGGATGTGGAGAATGAAGAACACTCCTCAAATGTTGGTGGGACTGCACACTGGTACAACCACCTTGGAAATCAGTTTGTAGGTTCCTTAGAAAATTGTACATTGTACTACTGGAGAACCCAGCTATACCACTCCTGGGCATATACCCAGATGATTCTCGAACATGTAATAAAGACACATCTCCACTATGTTCATAGCAGCCTTATTTGTAATAGCCAGAAGCTGGAAAGAACCTAGATGTCCCTCAACAAAGGAATGGATACAGAAAAAGTGGTATATTTACACAATGGAATACTATTCCGCTATTACAAATATTAATTACAAATATCAGTATATTACAAATATACAAGTATTCATGAAATACTTAGGCAAATTCGTGGAACCAAAAATACCATCCTGAGTGAGGTAACCCAATCACAAAAGAAAACACATACTATGCAATCACTGATATGTGGATATTAGCCAAGAAGCTTGGAATACCCAAGTTATAATTCAATGAACAAACGAAGCTCAAGCAGAGGATGGCCTTATTGGTCATCAAAGAGAGGAGAGGCCTTTGGTCCTGTGAAGGCTGGATGTTCTAGCAGAGGAGAATGCCAGGAAATGGTGAGTAGGTTGGTGAGTAGGGTGAAGGGGGATGGGATATGGTGTTTTGCTAGGGGGAACCAGGAAATAGGATAAAATTTGAAATGTAAATAAAGAAAATACCTTTAAAAAAAGTATACCAATTATTGATATCTGTGAGTGGAAGGATTAGTCATCCTCAGAATTAGCTGCCTAACTGGTTATTCAGTACAAAAAGGTCAACACTATCTATCTATCTATATCTATATATATATATATATATATATATATATATATATATATATATATATATATATATATGTATATATATATATATTAGTTAATGAACACAGCAGGTTGTAGAACATATTTAATGAGTGTGTCTTTCTATGTCTTTCTGTTTATAGGAATAAGAATTAAAGAAAATTATGTGAATGTGAAAGAGAATTTTAGGAATTCATAAGAAGGGCTAAAAAGAGGGAGAAATGGTCAAAATAATAGTTTAAAATTTGCAAATTGATACTTTAAATCCTTATCATATCCCGTGCTGACCCCTATTTTTCTTTATCTTCATGCTCACTTTATTCTCATGTATCATCCACTGTTTTTTTTTTTCAGTAAATGATCTTTGACAATAAATTGCACATCCTGAGGTAATCCATAATTGCTCTAACTCAAATTTCTTGTCACATTTGTGAGATTCCTTTTCCTTGTGATCATCTACAGAAATTGGAGGATTAGTTGTGAGTATACAAAAGTCTTTATTCTTCCTCCAGTTTGGACGGAACATATGTGAGCAATAATATTATTTCCTTTTAAATGTTAAGATTTCTATCATAACTTTGGATATGCTCAACCTTCCTTTTCCTGTTTTCTAACTGTATTTTGCATTTTGTTATATTTAATATAATTCTTATACCTGACTTAATATTTAAGTTTTCAAAAGTTGACTAAAATGCACCTTTTATTTCGATTAATTTAAATCAGATATTTACTGTATGCCCTGATCACACCTCCATAATACTCATGTACCTTCTCTGCTTTTTTACTGTGGTGAGTTGAATAAAAATGTTTCTCACACCCTTGTATTTGAACACTTGATCCCTGCTTGGTGGTACTTTTAAGGGGATTTAATTGGTTCACCTTTGCTGGAGGAAGTTTATGACTGTAAGTGGGCATTGAGATTAAAACCCTCAGACTACATCAAATTGGCTTTCTTTGCTTGTTTTATAGTAAAGGATATGAAATCTCAGCATCCTCTTCCGACCACAATGCTTGATATTCTCTGCCATCTTGTTAGAAACAATATTGGGTCATGATTTAGCCTAACAAAGTCATATTCCTATGCTCCTTTTTGTTTGCTTTAAGAAGTTGGGTCATGAAACTTATATTTGATCAACTGTGTTCAGTCATTTAGGCTATACAATTCGTTTCCTTACATCTGGACACAAAGAATATGCAGAACAGTGTCTCTGGTTCAATGAGAGTGGGAAATCAATAGAGGAGATTTAAACACAATATCCATGTCAGTGAAACCCATTATGTATCCTGCAAAGCTTGAATATATAATTGATGTACAAAACCAAGAGTGTAGTGTAAATGACTCTGTCCTCTTAAATCTGTGCTTTTTTTACCTCTACTTTTTTTTTAAAAATTGGATATATTCTTTATTTATGTTTCATTTCCCTTTTCCTGGCTCCCCGTCCCCCAAAGGTCCCATATGCCCTTTCCCTCCCCCTGTTACCCAACCCTCCCCTTCCCACTTCCCTGTTCTGGTATTCCCCTACACTGATGCATTGACATTTCCAGATCCAGGGTCCACTCCTTCCTTCTTCTTGGACATCATTTGGTATGTAGATTGTGTCTTTGGTGCTCCAAGATTCTAGGCTAATATGCACTTATCAGTGAGTACATACCATGGGTATTCTTTTGAGACTGGGTTACCTCACTTAGTATGATATTCTCCAGCTCCTTCCATTTCTCTAAGAATTTCATGAATTCATTGTTTCTAATGGCTGAATAGTACTCCATTGTGTACATATACCACAATTTTTGTATCCATTCCTCCGTTGAGGGACACCTG
>BDUI01000025.1:1348203-1363827 GCA_002335545.1 Apodemus speciosus
AGTTTCTTTTCTATTAGTTTCAGTGTGTCTGGTTTTATGTGGAGGTCCTTGATCCACTTGGAGTTGAGCTTAGTACAAGGGGATAAAAATGGATCCATTCTCATTCTTCTGCATGTTGACCTAATTTTTATTAAAAAATTAAAACACCAACAAACAAAAGTAAGAAATAATAAAATGAATGCACTGTGGCCGGGACAGTGCCTCTTGTAATCTGACCATATCTAGTTAATGTTTGAGTTCTACACTGAGTTACCTTATACAAGTGAAGACCTGAATGACCCACACTGCGTTAATAAATGGCTTCAGACATGCTGTTTAATTCAATGCCTTCTTGCCATAACCCATATTAGGTTAGCTTGGTCACTGCTTTGCATCCTTTAAATACTAACCTTTAAGGGACTGCCTGACTGGGTGGCTTTCTTTTTTTCTCTAGGGAGAAGGGGAATATATTTTAGGAAAATAATGTATGTTTACAAATCTTTGAAAAATACCTTACATAGAGATAATATTTTCTAAGAGTAAACTTAAAAATGTACTGTGAATTCCATCTGGATTACAAATGAGTGTTCTTCAGTCAGTTTCCAAAAATAAAAAATAAAAAGATCACTTCTGAAAATAACCACAATAAAAAATGAAAAAAGAAAATAGAAGGATCTAAGATAACAACTTGCAATACTCAAAGATAAAATAACCTTTATATTTTGGATTGGTTTGAAGTTCTCTTTTTTGGTTGGATCCTGGTATGGTTTAGGTATCATATTTATTCTTCATAGAACAAGTTAGGTCATGTTTCTTCTGTTTCTATTTTATGGAATAGTTTGAGAAATATTGGTATCAGGTGTTCGTTGAAGGTATGGTAGAATTCTCCACTAAATATATCTGGCCAAGGGCTTTTTTGGTTAGGAGGTTTTTAATGAGTTCTTATATTTCCTTGTGTCATATGGGCCTGCTTAGATAGTTTATCTGCTCTTGATTTAAATTTGGTATGTGGTATCTCTCGAGAAAACCACCCATTTATCTTGATTTTCCAGTTTTGTTGAGTATAGGCTTTTATAGTAGGATCTGATGATTTTATGAATTTCCTCAGTTTTGGTTGTTATGTCTCCCCTTTCATTTTTAATTTTGTTAATTTTGATATTCCCTCTGGGTCCTTTATTCTCTCAAAGAACCATCTTTTTTTTGATTATTTGTATTGCTCTCTTTGCTTCTATTTGGTTGATTTCAGCTCTGAATTTTACTATTTCCTGTTGTCTACTTCTCTTGGGTGATTTCGCTTCATTTTGTTTCAGGTGTGCTGTTAAGTTGTTAGTGTAAGATCTCTACAGTTTCTTTACCATGGCACTTAGTGCTATGAATTTTCCTCTTAGCACTGCTTTCACTGTGTTCCATAGTTTGAGTATTCTATGTCATCATATTCATTGACTTCCAGGAAGTCTTTAACTTCTTTCTTTATTTCTTCCCTGACAAAATTATCATTGAGTTGAGATTTGTTCAGTTTCCATGTGTATGTGGACTTTCTGTTGATTTGGCTATTATTGAAGACCAGCCTTAGTCTGTGGTAATCTGATAGAATGCATCGAACTATTTCAATCTTCTTGTATCAGTTGAGGGTTGTTTTGTAGCCAATTATATGGTCAATTTTGGAAAAGGTACCATGAGGTTCTGTGAAGAATATGTACTCTTTTGTTTTAGGAAGTATTCTGTAGATATCTGCTAAATCTATTTGGTTCATAACCTCTATAAGTTTCACTGTTTCTCTTTAGTTTCTGTTTCAATGACCTGTCCATTGGTGAGAGTGGGGTGTTTAAGTCTCCCACTATTATTATGTGGGGTTCAATGTGTGTTTTGAGCTTTAGTAAGGTTTCTTTTATTAATGTGGGTGCTCTTTCATTTGATGCATAGATGTTCAGAATTGAGACTTTCTCTTAGTGGAGTTTCCCCTTGATGAATATAGAGTGTCCTTTCTAATCATGCTTGATAACTTTTGGTTGAAAGTCTAGTTTGTTGAATATTAGGATGGCAACTCCAGTTTGTTTCCTGGGACCATTTACTTGGAAGACATTATTCCATCCTTTTTCTTTGAGATAGTGTCGGTCTTTTTTATTGAAGCATGTTTTTTTGTATGCAGCAAAATCCTGGTTCTTGTTTACATATCCAATCTGTTAGCTTATTTCTTTATAGGTGAGTTGAGTCCATTAATATTGAGAGATACTAAAGAGAGATGATTGTTGGTTCCTGATATGTTTGTTTTTGTAGGTTGCTTTATGTGCTTGTGGTTCTCTCCTTTTGGCTTTGTTGTGAGATGATTAATATCTTGTCCTTTGTTTGGTGCAGGTACCTTCCTTATGTTGGAGTTTTCCTTGTAGAATCCTCTGTAGGGCTGGATTGGTAGATAGATACTGTTTTAATTTGGTTTTGTCCTGGAATATTTCCGTTTCTCCATCTATGTTGATTGATAGTTTTGCTGGGTTTAGTTTTCCTGGACTGGCATTTGTGTTCTCTTCTAGAGATGATCTCTGACCAAGCTCTTCTGGCTTTCCTAGTCTCTGCTGAGAAGTCTAGTGTAATTCTGATAGGTCTACCTTTGTATGTTAGTTGGCTCTTTTCCCTTGCAGCTTTTAATATTCTTTCTTTGTTCTGTGCATTTAGAGTTTTGATTATTATGTGTTGAGAGTTCTTTTCTGTTCCAATTTATTTGGTGCCCTATAGGCTTCTTGTATCTCRATAGCCATCTTTTTCTCTAGGTTTGGGAAGTTTTCTTCTGTGATTTGTTGATGACATTTTTAGGTCCTTTGAGCTAGGTATCTTTCTTCTCCTCTATTCCAATTATTCTTATGTTTATTCTTCACTGTGTCCTGAATTTCCTGGATCCTTTGAGTTAGAAGTTTTTTTAAATTTTAAATTTTCTTTTACAGTTGTGCCTATCTCTTCTATGGTATCTTCTACACTTAAGTTTCCTACTTCTACATCTTATATTCAGTTGATGATACTTACTTCTGTATTTCCTAACCTCTTTCCTAGGTTTTTCATTTCCAGTTCTGCCTCCATTTGTGTTTTCTTTATTGTTTACTCTTTTAGGTCTTGGATCATTTTATTCAGTCCCTTCCACTTTTAGATCTTGGCTCATTTTATTCAATTTCTTTACCTGTTTACCTGCATTTTTATGTATTTCTTTCAATGAGTTATTGCTATCCTCCTTAAAGGACTATTTTCCTCATGAGATTGAATTTTTAGGACAAATTCCTATTTTTCAGTTGTGTTCATKCATTCAGGGCTTCCTGTGGTAGGAGAACTGGGTTCTGATGATGCCCATGTATATTGGCTTCTGTTTCTTATAGTCTTGTGCTGTCTCTTGTCATCTAGATATTCTTGATGTTTGTTGGTCTGGGTGACTCTGGAGTCTGTTTCTTTTGTCCCTGGGTTGTTTCAGGTCTCCTGGTGGGCCTGTGGTTCTAACTATATCAAACCACTTGTGAGGTCTTCCAACTCAGGGGCTCTTCAGAGGGACAGAGAAGTGGCTGATCTGTTACCCTGGCTGGAGTAAATCACCTGGGAGGCATTCAGTTTGTTGGGTCTTCAGTGGAACAGTCAAGCTGTTGTACTATGTGAAGACGTTCTCCAGGGGGACCTATAGACTGTGGTTTCTTTTTCCCTGTTTGTTGCAGAACTCCAGGGAGGCTTTCAATCTGTCAGGTCAGTTGCCCTTCATGCCTCTGAGCTGTGATGTCAACTGCTCTAAGTGTATAGGATTCACAACTTCTCTGAGTGCAGCCTATCCTCAACTTCTCTGAGTGCAAAGCATCCGCAAGTGCTGTGAGTACAGAAGATCCTCTAGGATGGGTCAGGACATGGTATCTTCATGGAACAGACCAGCTAAGAGTCTGCCCCAGTAGAAAGAACTGGACAGAAAGGGCAGAAGGATACTGGTATTTGGGAAGGCAGGGATTTTGGTGGGTAATGGGTCTTGAGTTCACTGGGTTCCCAGAGGTAGCTCTGGGACTTGGTTGAGGGGGGTTCTTACCAACTGCTCTGAGTGCAGTGGAGCCTCTGGGATGGTTTAGGATATGGTGTCTTCACCAGAGTAGACCAGCTAAGAGGCTAAATATATTCTTAAGCAAAGCATTATATATCTACAATCTTATATTGATAGAAATCTTTACAATTTATACAAATTGAAGTTAAAATTTTATATTAGTTCAGAATTTATAGTTTGATGCAGATTTAAGGTTCTCATTGGTATAAATTTCTTATATTAACATAAAATTTGAGATTATATTGTTACTCTTAGATGGGCATTGTGCCTATGCAACTCATTTAAGAATACAGGCTTTGACCCAGTTCTTCTATAACTGCTATTACAAACTTTTTAGGATGATTAAGTAACTCATGTTAAGGGCCAGAGAGTAAACTCATGGTTATATTAGATTCTGATTTATTTATAATAAATATTTTTAGTATTACTCAAATAGAAATGGCTAAGAGTAATTAAGATTTAACAGTTCAGATAGACTTTACATAAATAGTCTTTAAAACATCAGAAATCCACTGAATATGACATTTAATATTATATTTCATTAAGGATAATTTGAGAACCAGACAATTTCCCCACTCAAGGGAGATATTGAGCATCTTTACCTCGAGGTGGGGTTGCTTATTTTGGCAAGGTAGCCACTGTAAAGGACTTACCTATTTCATCTGCAGCCAAAAATATTGTACAAAAAGGACAAACAGATGGGGGATAGTCAACTGCTGGGTTCTGCCAAGACAGGGTAAGTTAGTCCTTCATATTTCCTCACTCACATAACATCTGCTGGATGGTTCTGGGCCAGAAGCCTGAACACAGATGTTCTGACATTGTAAGAAATTGGGGCATGGGGGGAGGGGGCTGGAGAGTTGGCTCAGTCATTAAGAGAACTGGCTGCTCTTCTGAAGGTCCTAAGTTCAAATGCCAGCAAACAACCACATGGTGGTGCACAACCATCCACAATCATATCTGATACCCTCTTCTGGGGTGTCTGAAGACAGATACAGTATATTTACATGTAATAATAAATAAATCTTTTTTATTCGATATATTCTTTATTTACATTTCAAATGATTTCCCCTTTCCTGGCTCCCTGCTCCCCGAAAATCCCATAAGCCCTTTTCCTTCCCCCTGTTCCCCCATTCACCCCTTCCCACTCCCCTGTTCTGGTATTCCCCTACACTGCTGCACTGAGCCTTTCCAGAATCAGGGGCCACTCCTTCCTTCTTCTTGGACATCATTTGATATGTGGATTGTGTCTTGGGTATTCCAAGTTTCTAGGCTAATATCCCTTTATCAGTGAGTGCATGCCATGAGTGTTCTTTTGAGAATGGGTTACCTCACTTAGGATGATATTCTCCAGCTCTATCCATTTGTCTAAGAATTTCATGAATTCATTGTTTCTAATGGCTGAATAGTACTCCATTGTGCAGATATACCACATTTTTTGTATCCATTCCTCTGCTGGGTTCTTTCCAGCTTCTGGCTCCTATAAATAGGGCTGCTATGAATATAGTGGAGCATGTATCCTTATTACATGCTGGAGAAACTGGGGGGCTCTCTAGATAGTCAGCTTTCTCTGCAATTTGGTTAAATTTTGGAAACTAAGTTTGTGTGCTTCCTATATGTTCAGATAATAATTAATTCTCAGATTTTTAATGGGGTTGAAGACTAGTTATAGTCTCATAATCAAACGTAAGTTGTCTTACATAGAGGAAGATGATATAGATTGAAAGGATGATTTTCAGATTGTAATACAAGTTAAAGTCAGAACCTAATTCAGGTGTGGAATGGTCAACTCTTTAAGTTAGGATACATGGCAGAGTAATTTATCTAAATTGACAAAATTGATGGCCTGGAGGTTTTTCATGTATATCGTACCTCATAGTTTACATGACTGTTATAATTATGTTCAAATTTATAGGAAAGAAAGATCCTTTTAGTGGACAAAATTGGGGGAAATGTAGCAGTTTCTGTTCTCATGCTAATTGTGTTATCCCAAAAACCTGTTTGCAGTGTCTTGCACATAAGCTAAAGGAAGCATTCCCATAGTTGGCTCTGATTGGGAAATAACATTCCTATAAAGGCATATCAAAATTAAGCTGAACCGTGTGTGTCTTTAATTTATGAATCCAGAGCCCTTGGGTTGGTGCAGAGGAGACACATGCATCCCACCCAGAGCCAGAGCAGTTAACTAATTCACCACTACATGTGACTCTAAGGAGGAATCATAGTATTGTGGGATAWAGAGCCCTAATTTGTCATCTCTCAATAACTTGAATTGGATCGCAGTAGTAGGAATAAGACTTCAACACAGCCACAAAACCCTTGACCTATACCTAGTTTACCTGCAAGATATGGTGGGACAATGGTGGCTTCTTCCTTGTGAGAGTAGCCAATCAATGACTGGCCAGAATGAGGCCCAGTTCACAAAAATGAGCCCATGTACAATTCCTGGGTGGCCAGGAACCAAAAGTTGAGTGGCTGAGAGATCTATGCTAGGGACAAATATGAATGACCAAGAGGAAAAAAGTCAAAGACAGAATCTTAATATTAACTATATGATTTAGAAAATTAGCATATTACTGGTGTTTCAAAACTATGGAAGTCAAATTTAGTCTATGGTGGCTGAACCAGAATATACATTGAAGAAACATTCTTTTATAACTTGGTATAATTTTAATGAATTCCAAAGTCTCATCTTCAAACTTGTTAATTAGGAAATATGAACAATTCTATGTATCTTCTTCTATGTACATAGATAGGCATGAGTTAATTCAGCTTCTATGATTGCCGAATTTCCAACTTAATAGGCAGAACTAAGCTACTTCATTTTCCATTTCCATTTCTTCTTCTTATCTGTTTATCAGCCTTAAATCATCAACAGAGTATTTGTGTTACTTGATGAGAATTATTTTAAACTTTGTATTCTATCATGGACAGGAAACAAGCTCAGATTTCTCTGCAAAACCAAGTGAAGGAATTTTTTCCCATTTGCTTATTGTAATAATTCAGTTTAGGAAACTGTGAAATGACAGTGCTTTGACTAGTTTTCTGCTTCACTAATTATGGAATATATTTTAAATCTGACATGAAAAAATGTATGTACTGACAAAGAAAATGCACAATGAAATACATATAGTTTCTCTAAATAAAATTTTGTTTAGTTTTTGGACATCTTTCTTTTAATGGATTTAAAATATTAAAATGACAAAAAATAAACTAAATTTATTTTTAAGATCACATAGATTTAAAGGTTGTGATATACATGGTTGATTATAAATTTTATGAAATTTATAAAAGCCCCTCTGACCTATAAATTTTAATGGATTATAGAAGACAGATATTAAAAATTGACCTGAGATAAAACATAGACTGAGACTTTTATAGAACTATGTTCTTCCAAATTTCATAGCATTTCACCAGCAATTACTAAGTTAATACTGGCATTGATTGATTTCCCTACAGATTTGAACCCTGTAAACAAACCAAAATTAAGTTTAAGCCTAGTCATGAGTTAATCATTCTGTGAACTGCATCATTTTCATGAAAAATTTTGAAATACTGATGAGTTAAATTTTAGGTGCATGTTGATAGATACTGTCACTGAGATTTTAATTATTTTTACTTTAATTCATTTTGATTCTTGAATCCTAAAATTCCTGTCTTGAGATCACTCTTTAAGATCTTATCATATATTTACAGGTAACAGTTGTCTTTCATACTCTCTGCTTATGCCTTTTATCATTGTTTAAATTGATATTGGCCTTTCTTAAAGCTCTGAAAGATGATTGATTCTATTCCAGCTTMAGGATCAACATGAAATAAAATGTTTTGTTTCCTTGCAGTGGAACCAGCTCTATTGCAGATTTGTCAAGATGAAAGAGATCAAAACTTGACAATTAAGACAACTTAGAATCGTCTATATAGTGACAACTTGGCAAGTGAACACCAAGTCTCCTTTACACATACTTCAATCAAATGTAATTGTATCCTCAAATAGACAGGAAACAAACTTTCAATAGAACACTGGGGCGGGAAAGGATCATTTATTTTGCAGGTGACATTATTTTATGTTTAAATAGCTATAAGAGTCCTTGCCATGTACTTCCCTGATTTCCATTTTGTTTCTGTAAAATGTGGATAAAACTCCCCCTTCTTATTTACACGTTTTATCAGATCTTACCCAATTTATAATGTCTAACTCATCATCTTTGTTTTTTATGTGATGACCATGTGATAGTGTAAAATGATGGAAGTAATCAAGTAGGTATACTTTCCCTCTACTTTTAGTCTCAGCCAAAAATAACCTAGCTCAGAAGGAGAAAGTTGTTTTCCATCTGGGTACCATTTAAACATGTCTAAGATGGGTTCATATAGAAATAGTCTAACGGTTATATTTAATTTGTTTTGACTCTGTATGATTGGTATGATCAAATAGCAGTGTTTGGATTGTTTATCTTTTACCCACTCACAAATAAGCACTGTGGCTAGGCAGTGATTCTGTTTTTGACCCGCAATGGTGTCACGTGTATCAAACCAGAAGCTATTGACATAACTCTGGATGGAATTCAACTACCAAAATGGGAATTTTGATTCACAGAACACTCTTCACTCTAAATGTAGAAAAACAAGTGTCAGCTGAGGAAAATAACTTCACAGTCACCCCACTGTGATGCTGAGGTGATTGAACAGAAGCCAGTCTCATAGAAATAATCAATAATATGTCAATATTGTAACATACAGAGAATGGTTATCTCTTTCAATAGTATTCTGTAATATGTTGATTTTATCTTTTGTAAAAAAAAAAATGGTTACAAATTAGATTAATCCTAGATACCATCTGACACATCTTTCTGTTTGATTTTCCAGTTATGCTGTATTTAATGATAGCAAACAGAAAATGACACATTTCATCATAGCTGGAAAGAGAACTAATGTTGACAAAATAGTAGAAAATTAAGCTCAAAAGACCTGTTCTAACTAGTCCAGAATCTAATAACTGGCTCTATTTTAATTTCTTTTTGTACCTTACTCAGGTATATCCCCATCCTTCTTTTTTTTTTTTTTTTTTAAATTTAAGACAGGCTTATTTAAATTGAGCAGGCTGACATTAAAGTCACTCTATAGCCAATGCAGCTCTGAGTTTTATGCTTTTACTTCAGGTCTTCTACTGCCTAGGATTACAAAATTCTGACTCCAGTCTTAAAAAAACTAAAGATTAATCACTTATTAAAAATTAAAGTTGTGGCTAGACAGACAACTTTGTGCTTAACATCATGTTCACCTTGCACTACCCATGTCATTGGTTTATAATCACAAGTAACTCCAGATACAGCATATTTTACTCTCCTTTTAGATACTTTGGGCATCCTTACACACATCCACATACCCTTTTGAAAACACTTACTTAAAATAAATCTTAATACAAGGAAAATAAAAAGGATTGAGGAGTGAACCAATTRCATTATCTTAGTAACTAGATATAGATATAGATATGAATTCCAAATAATGAGGACAATAGTGTTAAACAAATTTGACATTTGTGATGGAAAAGTGATAATGTTTGCTCTTGTACTAGTCTTGATATGTTAATATATCTGATAGTACCCTTATTCTACAGTTAAAAATGCATCTCATTTATAATGTAGAAGATAGATGGTTAGTTTCAAAAATAACTAGAAGTRAAATCATTCATTTCATATAGTAAATAAAATAATATTTTAAATAGTATTTATTAAAGAATATCGTACCAAATTAAAGGCATATCTGAACCAATATCCCTACAAGTCAAGGACATGTTTAAATTACATTAATGGTTTTCATTAACTTCCTTTTTTATTTTGGCTTCTGATACCCATTATTTCCACCAAAAGACATTACTGTGGAAAAAAATTTCCTCTTTTTGAACTTTCGTCTTTCTACTAACCTTTTGGAAGTTAAGAATGAACACTGTGTAGAGAGGGTGTGTTTATTTTTCTTTTGTTGTTTTGCTTCCACATCTCTCTAAGTTAAATAATCCTGTGGGGAAGAAAAGATTCTTTTGCACACTGCCACTTTTTTCATCATCATTTTTCCCTTTTTAATTTTAACTTTACTCACAGACAAAAACTGTTTGAAGCATTACAAGCTAACCAATCAAGTACCAGTTTACCACTGAAGGAGGACACATGGAATAAGCAAGTCCTTTGCTCAATCATCTTGCCTTCTTACTGGACATTGTGTATGTCTCTTTTAATTTTCTCAGTGAAACAAATACCATGTCACTTTCAATGCCAAAGAGTGGAAGAATATCCTGAAACAGTAGATATATACTAAAATATTTGACAATCAGTCCTACTAAACAATACCTTAACCACTAGGTAATCATATAATATTTGAGTCAGAATGAAAGTTTCTCAAATTTCAAGAAGAAAAATCAACTTTCTCTTGGAAGAGAGTCCATGCAGCAAAAATCAATAATATTAAATTAGTTAATCTGGATGACAGTGAAACCTTAAAAAAGGCTGAAGTATCTTTTGAAAACTGTAAAAGGACAAATGAGTGTGGCCTCAGAAGAGCAATTTTCAGAGTTTAGGTATTTTCAACATTGAAATACATACTTTCTTGCTTTATACACTTCCAGGGCATTGTGTGAAATAACTATAAATTAGTAATAAGATGTGATGAAAACAGCAATAATTATGACAAAACTGTTGATACAGTTAATCCAATATTATGGTAAAAGAATAACAAAACTCAGTGGCAAACTATGACATGAAAACAATAAATGATCTGCAATGAAAGATTCCTTCTTTGATGAATGGTTAAAGATGATTTCTCTGTGGTTATAAGATTATGTGTTTAGAATACAGTCATAAATACTGGTGTTGGTAAGTGGCAATTGGAGGTTTTCCCCTACCACCCAATAAAAAGTTAAATCCATTCCCCAACAAATATCTTGAAATTAATTTTGATTATTCTGAGGAGTTCTTCTTAACTAAAATAATTTTTGCAATTATTGAAATACATGTCATAAAATTTTGTGTTTTCTTTTGTGTTTAAATTTTTATCACTAAATAGCTTTTAAAACATTTTCAGAGGCAGGGGAGGAAGGGATGGGATAGGGGTTTTCCAAAGGAAAGACCTAGAATGGGGAAAACATTTGAAATGTAAATAGAGAAAATATCCAATAAAAGAAAAGAAAACATTTTCCAATAGATTAATTAAAATATATAATTTATTTAAAAGGCTTTGTTTTCCCTTTTCACTTCTCTATGTGATATGTTATTTAGCATATTTCTTTAAATGTTTCAATCACTTCCTTATGAAAGTTTTTGTTTATATTATGCTGCTAATTCTGTAAGATTTACTACTCCTACTCCATGACTCTGATACTTTTCCTGCTATGTCTTCAAGAAATATATCCATCTTCCTCTCCCTCTCCCACTCTCTCTTCTCCCAAATCATCTTCTCCCTATCTCAGTTTTTCTCTCACTCTCAGTCCCTCCCTCTATACCCCTTCTCCATTTCAATTTATGCATTTTTCACTGTTTTAAAATTATCCTATATGCATTTTTTGGGCACATAGAGTATCTGTTGTGTCATCTGTCCACTGATAGGGAGAAGAATACCTATCAAATGTCTTAATTTGGAATTCAAAAGGAGACCTACAATGGCTGGCCATATGCATTCTCTTTCATATTGCTTCCAATCTCTCCCACAAGTCTTTCTTCATACTGTTGAATGTGGTCTGATGCTGCTCACAGCTTTTTCCCATATGTCCATGGATAGGTTTTTCTGTTCTAATGAGGACTTCTCTTCCATTAATTTCCCAAGGGTTTATTTTCATTTATCTAGAGTTTGCAGTACAGATTACTTCAAACTTCAAAGTATGTCCCATATATTACCTTTCAGACTTCATCTTTCTGCTTCATTTTTAAGATTATTTTACAAATATTTCTTTCTGCTCACCCTCTCTTCCCTCCAAACTGTCCCATATACCCCTTCTTGCTCTCTTTTGAATTCATGGCTTCATATTTTAATTATGTATTGTTTCATTAAAATATGCATGTACATATACACACACATACATTTCTAAATACAAATTTCATTGTTTATATAAAGCTACTTCTTTTCAGGACTGACAATTTAACATTGGAAATTCAGCTGGTATCCTCTTTCTGGGGAAGACCATTTTTCCCACTCTCAGCATTCCAGAGTTGCCTGTAGTTCTTTGTGTATGGTTGAAGCCAAATGACCTGTTAACTAACTACTCTGACATTTCTATTATGGTTTATTAGTTACTCTATGTACATGTATTTAGACCTGAGCTTATGTATGTTCACTAAGTGTGTTCCGATGTCTCAGGATACCAGAAGATGGAGTTGTACACCGTGTAGTTGGAGTTACACACAGTACTAAACTACTAAACATAAGAATTAGAATAGTCTGAGGGCATACCCGAGGGAGATAAAAACGGGATTGTAAAAAAGATTAAAAAACAAAACAAAGCCACACTTACCACCTAAGATCACCTAAGATATTTAAAGCGAACTGTATATAGGAACATTAAACAAAACGATCTTCTGGTATTATCACAGAGAATAGCACAAAGGCCTGCACATTGCATTGTATTCTGTGAAAAGTGCATGTTAAAGAACATTTCTTTCAGCTATAAGGAATTGTACAGCGTTCTGTAAAACAATGTATGTAAAAATATAGGAAAGTAATGATGAACTGTGTTTTCATACTAGAATAAAGCAATTTCAAAGCAAAAAGAGAAAGATAAAAAGAAAAAAGAAAAATACTTGGAAGGTGAATCCAGTTGCTCTTCATGAGTGGTAACTGATCTTAACCAATGAGAATTCTTTCCAGTTCCACTTTGTCTTTCATAAAAAAACAAACAAACAAACAAAAATCCACTATATTACATAAAAGTACGTAATATTTAAACTATCTATTTGTTTCAGCATTACTTATGTTTTTCATTTTATATTAAATGATGAATTTTTATCTATGTCAGAGATGACTGACCTTATGCTAGACATATTTAATTTTAGCCTAACTACACTAAAAAATTAAGTGGGGAAGCAAGAATGTCCACAAAGAAGATCAAATTGTATTATGCATAAACTTGTGACTTAATTTTATTACTCACCAAAAGAAAACATTGTACAGTACAGTGTAATTCAATAGACAACATATATGTGTCTGAGTGATGGCACAAATCTGTTTCCATATTTGTGAATATATTAATATTAATTAATGTCATGATGGTTGAAATATCTGTACTTATTTATAAATATTATAATGAATAAATCCTAGAAGTAATATTTAATTTAATAAAAGTGTATGATGTTTTGAGGTAGTAAGTTATTGTAAAACAATTCAAACAGGCTATAATGATACCAACTACACATACACATTGTGAATAATCAAGTTCTATCTGTCTTATTTTAATAATTTAAATAACAACAATTTATTGTTATTATAATTTAGAAGTTAAGACAGATTTCCTTAGAGTCATATTAGAGTTATTGAGGAAATAAAAATGCTAGAAAATGGGAAGGAAGTTATTACATAGTTCCAAAAATACTAGTGCAAATTCAGAACTAATGATGTTTTTCCTTTCATATTCCTTTCACTTTATGATGTTTGCTTCAGAATACTCTTGTGCACCTGACTATCTTGTAGGAGTAAATATCTTACATTATATTCAAAATGAAACCATTTGACATTCTGTAAAGCAAAATATAGCCTACTAGTTATACCACATTAATGTGATTTTCTCATATGTGTGAGTAAATAGCTTAAATGAGCTACTTACATATAAGACTGGACACATAATTATACAATGTTAACTCATTGTATCATGAGGAACACAGTGGTTGCTCTCATGAATAAGAGGATATTGGACTGGATCAAATTGTAAATTATATGTAAAGTCTTAAGGATGAATTGTGTTAAATTTAAATACAAGACTTCTAATTGGTACATATTGGATTTTTCACATTACAGTTGAGGTATTGGAGCTTATAATATAGGATAGAATTTCCAGTTTTACAGAAATGTACTTAATACACAATTCATTGTTAACTTCAAAATGTTTTTTTTTCTTTTTTCTTTTTATTGGATATATTCTTTATTTACATTTCATTTCCCT
The DNA here is from genome assembly GCA_002335545.1 of Apodemus speciosus. NCBI lineage: Eukaryota > Metazoa > Chordata > Mammalia > Rodentia > Muridae > Apodemus > Apodemus speciosus. The sequence continues at coordinate 1,362,372 of BDUI01000025.1, forward strand.
TTTTCCTGGTTTCCCCGCCGCCCCCAATGTCCCATATGTCTTTTNCCCGATCCTGTCACCACACTGGTGACTGCACTGCAACCACCATGGCACTCCCCATGCACAGAGAAGCCTCCTTTTGTGAGGCGTGGTCTCGGTCTACAGCTCTGGTGGCCTGGGACTCTCTACCAGGCCTTCAGCTTAGGCTCTTCCTCTTGCCTCTTGGAGCTGGGACCACGGGGCTGCATCTCTACATCTGGCTGCAGAGCTTCTTAAATCCAAGTCAAGTCACCTCTCTCTGGGTTCTGCAAGCAGCCCGATCCCAGCTCACATGCCACCTCCTACAAGGRGCTAACAACCRCCTTCGTATGGACTGGTGGCACATGATCTTACTTTCCTTATGATGCATGGGATGATCTGGTGTGTYTGCGCATGCCTGGCATACAGTAGCTTCTTGGTATATGTTTGTTGGCTGACTTGTTCAATGGTTACATTCAGACTAAAATGACTCAGAAGAGCCAGGTCTGGTGGTATATGCCTGTAATATACCCATGACTCAGAAGGCTGAGGCAGGAGGATTATGAGATTGAGGCTAGTCTGAACTACAGAATGAGATTCTGTCTCTAAACAAAACAAGAGCCAGGTAGTATATACATGTAATATTAACCCTTGAGAGATAGAGGCAGGAGAATTCTGAGTTAGAGGCTAGCCTGCACTATTTAGAGAGTTCAAGACTAGCCTGAGTTTCAGAGTTAGAACCTGTCTCAAAAACACAAACCAAACCTAACAATAACAACAAAACCCAAACAAAAAAAACCAACCTCAAAACAAACACAACCTCCCACCATCAGCACCATCATGACCAACAACAAAAATCCATAACCAAAACCCAAACCAAATTGTCTCAGAAAATCCAGGCTTCCCTGCATGTCAGTGAACAGTGAACTGTAAATGGACTATCCGGGCCAGAGTTCAGTTAGTCAGGATCTCATTCACTCCCTCACCAAGATTGCGGATCTCAGAGGAACTGTTGATGCAGTCTGGGCGGGCCAGCCAGGAGCTTCACAAAGGAGACAGAAGTGCGTCTGGGGTGCAGTAACGTGACTGTCTCGGAGCTTGGAAGAGAACTGCAGTGTGGAACTTAGGGTCTGCTCTTGAGTGGGGCGCAGGAAGGATACTCCTTATCTGTAGGAACGGAGCGCGGGACGTGTGCAACAGCTGCAGGCAGAGCATTTATTCAAGAGGATATGTGGATGGAGGCCTTGGGTGCCAGGCATGGCAGCCTGGGCTTGCTGGCCCAGGTCAGAGCAGTGAGTCCTGATGCTTGGGAACCTGTTGGAGTTCTGTGCTTCTGACCACTGCTCTCCAGGCTAGTCCTAGCTATGTCTGGAAAGCACGGCCACTTGCAGCAGTTCTTGGAACAGTCTGCAACTTGAAGACAGCATTATATATATATATATATATATATATATATATA
>BDUI01000025.1:1371333-1382605 GCA_002335545.1 Apodemus speciosus
GACAGAGGGCTAATATCCAATGTATACAAAGAACTCAAGAAGTTAGACCCTAATATTTTTCTTATTGACAGCAATATAAGCCTCAGAATGGGTGTTTGTATGGGAGACATTTTATCCTTAGCAATGACTTTAATAGTATTATCAGTTAAATATCTCGTTGACACAGTTTCTCTTATTTGCCTTTGACAAAATCATTGCTTAAAAGTCATTGCTATAGTTTGGCCTCCCTGTATTGTATCTGTGCTCTTCAGTACTTAGCAAGACAAACAGTGGAACTTTCACCTATACCATTTTCAGAAATTAGAATTAACTTATTTTCTACAAAGAATATCTAATGTTATATCAGACACATTTATGTAGTTAGCTTTAAATTTACTTCAAAATACAAAACAGTTTTTGATTGCTAGAACCATGCATTTTATTCCCTTTCTATCTTTCTCAGATAGAAACTTATCATGTATTTAAGCATTTTCTTATTTTTTTAAAGACTCTTCTCTTTCTTTCTCTCAGTCCCCCTTTCTCTTCTCTCTCTTCCTTTGACATTGTGTCTCATATATGCCTGAGTAGTAAGACAGCAATAGGCTTGAGTCTGTTGTTTCTGTGTTATGAGACGCCATTCCTGTCTCCCAGCATCATTTGTTACCAAATGCCCTCCCCAATTGACTCATCTCACCATCAGTTATCTTATCATTTAATACGTTTACTAAATTTCATCTTCTGTTTATTGTACCCATTGAATAACTTAATTTTATTCATGTGAAGTGAGTGCATATGCATTTTTAAGATGGTGAGTTGATTTCTGTACATTTTACACAATATATTTGTTGAAATGTATCTTTTTAATGTCCTTGTCATCTTTTAGTGAAAATATAAACACTTGACTGACAATATCTTGCAAAAACATTTGGAAACATTACTTCTAAAATCTGTATATCATTGTTTGACCATTTTGCATATATTCTCTTCCTCTGGTACACACAAGCAAACTAGATAAAAATTAGGATATGCCAGATTGTTTCACACTGTGCTTCATTTTCTGGCAAAACCACATTTATTCAGGCAGAGATTCAGCTTGCAAAATATCATTCCCATGTCCAATCATAGGCTCATAAATTTTACCCCAAGATGGGCCATGACACTAAACTTGTTCTAAATGCCACTTTTCAGTTCACCATCTCACACTGGGGCATAAATGAAGCAGTTTGAATTTTTGCACCTGTCATGATTTTTAAAACCAGTGACTAGGTGCACATTCTAGTTAATGAGGAGAAACATCAAACAAAGAATAAGACAGATTTCACAGACAGATTGTCCAACCATTGCTCCTCCATCCACCTGGTAGTCTTAGTCTTTAAATAAAATCTGTATTTGCAGGCTACTCAGAAAAGAAACATGTTTCAGAATCTGAGGAATCAACTTGCACTTTGCATTATTAAACAGAAGGGGAACTATGACTCCTAATTAATTTTTATTTAATTACAGGGTATTAGTCGTAGCCAATTCGATAATGTTGCTCTCAGTGCTATTCTGTATCCAACCTTAAGATTAGTACAATTTATAATGTATAATATGACAATTCTCTATATAATATTATTTTTATTCTCTTATTTGCCATACCAAGAAAAGTTTTAGAAGACATTAAAATCAGATTAAATATACCAGTAAGAATAATGTAGCTGATTTTTACATTTTAAACTTTATTTATAAATTTATAAGTTACAAATTAACTTACAAATTAATTTGAAAAGTTTCTAAATCTTATCTGAAGCTAGAATTGTCTTCACATCAATTCAATGAAGCAGATCCTATTAAGACTATGTTCGGGATGAAGAACTAAGGCACCAATAGCTTGAGCTACTTCAGAGGATGCACAGCGACAGGGAAAGACTGAGTTGTAGATGTAATAATGGACCTCAACAGGTGTTCATTTAATTTTAATCCCTGCTGTTTTTCAATTGTTCAAATCTTCTGCTAATAACATACTTGATACGAAATTTATGGTCTTAATGAAATTAATCTGTTGACTTAAAAAATAATTTTAGCGTTGCAGTGATAGATGAAGTGGAAAAGTTCTTACCACGCATACACTCGAATTTGAGCCTCAATTCCATATACAGTCACCAAACCCCAGCATTATTGATGATGCTAAGAAATGCTTGCTGAGAGAAGCCTGATATGGCTGTCTACTAAGAGACCCTGCCAGAACCTCGCAAATACAGAGGTGGATTCTTCCAGCAGACCATTGAACTGAGCACATGGTTCCCAATGGAGGAGTTAGACAAAGGACTGAAGGAACTGAAGTGGTTCTCAACCTCATAGCAAGAACATCAATATCAACCAAACAGACCTCCAGAGCTCCTAGGGCCTAAACAACCCACCAAGCAGTACACAGGGAGACAGCTGCATGTGAAGCAGAGAATTACCTTGTGTGGCATCAATGGGAGGAGAGATCTTTTGTCCAATGAAGACTAAATAGATGTCTCAGAGTAGGGGAATTGAGGTCAGTGAGGTGGGAGTGGGGCGGGTAGAGGAACACCCTCATAGAAGCAGGGGAGGGAGCATGGGATAAGGGGTTTCTGGGAGGAGGTAAATGGATAGGGGATAACATTTGAAATGTAACTAAAGAAGAAAGAAAATATCCAAAAAAAAAAAAAAAAAATCTCGGTGTGACTCTAACCAGGCAAGTGAAAGATCTGTAGGAGAAGAACTTAAAAAAAGAAAGAAAGACAGACAGACAGACAGACAGACAGACAGAAAGAAAGAAAGAACGAACGAACGAACGAACGAACGAACGAACGAAAGAAAGAAAGAAAGAAAGAACTGAGATAAAGACTGGGCAAAGGAACTTGCACCTCCATAATTACAGCTTGTTTATACATTATCACATGCAATAAAAGAAAAAAGGAAACTGTCTCAAACAAGAGAGAAAGTTGGATTCCCACCTATGGTTTTTCTTCCAGCAATATGGAAAATCCATGACATCAAAGCTCCTCTTTCAGATACAGGATTCTGCCTCCACAAACATAAATCAAACCCAGAAAGTTAAAAAGATCAACAAAATCCTCAATTAGGATTCGGTGATTGGTATTTTTCTGTTTTGCTCTCTTTTTTTGTTTGTCAGTAAATATATGAGTGAAAATTATCATGTAGACGCTGACAATTAGTTTCATTGGTAACATATGGTTAAGATTTTTGAAGAAAGAGCATATGAATAGGATTGAATTTCAAATATATTACTTAAAAACTAAGCTGACTAACTCCTCACACAGTGAGAGACCTTTGGGTTTAGAGTTTATTAACACTGACACTGGTTTATATGACACTTTTATTTACAGACATGTGGCTATTTGGGATTATAAAAAGTAAATTATAGTTCCATTGTGCTTCTACTGAATTATGAACCTGGGAATCATTCAACATTATTAGAGGTTTTTCACTCAGAAGTTGATTGTGTGTTCTCTTTCATGTGTTAATGAAGTGAGGGATTTCTGGTTTCTGTTGTGTGACTTGAACACCATTTTGAGATTACGTTTTTTCAGGTAGATTGAATATTTCTTTGTTAGTTTTCATAGGAAAACTTTTAATATAAAGATAACATTATTGACACTAAAATCAGGGGACTATTACAATTACTTAACTCACTCTCAGGCTTTAGGAACCTATTTAAATACTTCACGACTAACTTAATTCACGTGGGTATAATAAAGAAAAATGACATAAACTCCAACACATGACATGGAAAGAGATGTCTGAGCTAAAAAACACAACTAAGCATATGTATTACCTGCCATAAAATATGATTACTCTTTCCAGTTTTCAACTCAATAAAATTTAAGAGAATCAATACTGGTTTGAAAATAATGTCCTGGAAACACATTCTTTTGGTGTACATCTTGCTATGCTTATTTGTGACTATATTATGCATATAAGAATGCTGCCTCATTTAATCCATTTCTCTCTGATGCAATACTGATGTTACCAGAATTTGTCAGAGTGCCTTGTTGGTTGTTATCTATCTCAGGGAAAGTTCATATAGACTCCTAGGTTCCTTAGTTTCATTAGCGAAAAGATCTAAGAATAGACTAAAACAGAAGCTCAAGTATAATTTCATAAGAATTAAAATGTAGGTGGAAGAGAAAGAGGAATAATAATGTTATTAAAACACCGAAAGGAAGAAGGAAGGAGAAGAGGAAGAGTTGAGGAGAGGCATGCTGCATATCTCTATAAGTGCTGTAAGGAGAATGGAGACAGAGAGAAAGCCAGGCCTTAGTTACCAGCTGGTAGCTCACCACATTTTGGGATTAGGGGAGGTGATAAACAAAAGATAATCTTAAGTAGCCAAACTTGCATATATAAGTTCAATAAACATTTGGAATTAAGAGAAGAAATAAAAGTATTTTGAGTCTAAAAATCAGTCCAGAGGCAGGTGAAGCTCACATCTTTTGGGCTTGTAGGGATCACAACGTCGGCATAGAGTAGGAATTCTGGAAAGTAAATGTATGTTAGTAACAGAACACTTAATTCTGTTTTTCTCTGTAATATGGCTTAAGGTGAACCCACCTTAGTCAGATGATTGACTTCCCAAAACTGTAATGTTAGATCTCCACCCAGGACAGAGATTCAATTATCTTGGTCCCAAGCAATATTTTAGTAGACATTTACTCTGGTTAGAGTAAGCATGATAATTAGTCTTAGCTGATATTGTAAGTGAAAAGTTGTCTTTAGACCAAGCATTAGCTAAATATTTTATATACATAATTTCATTCTGTGTTTTGATCAATCTAGTGAAATAAGCAGGTTGGCATGACTCTGAAGGGAACAGTCCATGCTTAAATTTGCTTTGTATCAGAAATGAGTTTTCCTGATTTTATTGCCTTCTGATTGTGTTAGCTATCTCAAAAATGAAGCCAATCTCAAATTGTTTCTTTTCAGGTAAACTAATTTATTTGTACTGCTGAGTATGGAGTTCCAAGGCTTAAGAATGACAACAGTCATCTTACTATTGAACTTTATTTTCAAGACTGATAATAAATCTTTATTTTTATTTTGTTGCTATTTTTAAATTTTAAATATAGTATATTTATATTTAACTATATATTTAAAACTATTAGTATAGTTTGAAAATGTTTTCCTCCTCCAACTTCTCCCAGATCCTCCCCAGATCATTTCTTACCCACCTACATGATCAATCTCTCTCTCTCTCTTTCTCTCTAAAACAAACAAAAAAACCAAAGTCAAAACATAACCCAAAAGGTAAACTAAATGAAACAATAAACTAACACAAACAACAACAAGGAGTCTGTTTTCTGTTGGCCAACTACTCTTGGGTATGAGCCTGTCCTAGAGTAGTTCATAAACTCAAAGACAACATTGGACATAGTTGAATTTCATTTCCCAACTGATGTAAATTGCAACTAGCTACTTAGTGAGTGGTGGGACTTTAACTATATTTCTCCTTTTCTGTAATTCAGTATACTATGAATACTGGTAGGAAGCCTAATGAGTACTTGTGGAAGAATAAGTAATTAAGAAATTAGAGTTGTTGCTATCAAAATAACAAGGTCTATTTTATATTTGAGAAAATTAGGGCTTAAATGGACTAAAAATGCTATTTAAGATCTTTCTTGTATTTTTTTTTTATTTTCAGAGTCTGGCTTGTTTTATTTAAGATGATTATCTCTAGGTCCATAATTTTCCCAACAGTGTAATGATTTCATTCTTTTTTTTTTTTAGAAGTAGATATATACTTTATTTACATTTCATTTTCCTTTTTCCACCCCAGATGTCCCATATGTCTTTTTCCCTCCCCCGGTTCCTAGAAAGGCCCAATGCAGCAGTGCAGGGTAATACCAGAACAGGGAAGTGGGAAGGGGTGAATGGGGGAACCGGGGGAGGGAAAAAGACATATGGGACATCTTTCTTGTATTTTAAAACATTAATCTGTCATCTGTTTGTTGAAGTGTTTGACTAATTTCATTTGTAAAAATCTGAAATATATGTGCAAAGGGGTAGCATTAATTTTTAGTTTAATATAATTTGATTATGAAAATATGATGTGTTATGCTAAGTAAAGTTATTATTGTGTATGAATAAAGAAGTAAATATATTTAAGCTTTGAAAAACTTTCCTTTGGAAACACTCAAAGACATGGCAGTCTTAGCTGCTTGGATAAGGAATTGAACTTGTGAACATATAAATGTTTTCTGATAGTAATATTGAAGAATAAATGTATTAAGATTTTTGAACTAGAGCAAGGACAAAGAATGGCATTGAACATATGGAGGGATGTCAGATTAGAAATTGCCAGAGAATACTTTGATTTTCCTTGCTCATTGTTCTATAGTGCATCAACTGTTATTTTTCAGTCATTATCACACCATTTTAGAGAGAAATATTTTGGATAAATGGTCATACTGCATAGAATTGGAACAAAAGACTAATAGCAAGCAATAATTTAAAACTTACTAAAAATAATTTAAAAATAAGTAATATATTTATATGGATGTTATAAATGTGTATCTATTGCAGTAACACTTGAAGTTCACTTATAATGGTATTCAGATAACTGAGAGCCGTTCCTGACAAACTTCCCTCAAGCAGTGACATAATCTTTTAACTGATACTATCTGTGGTAGTTTGAATAATGGCTCCCAAATGCTCTTACTTTTTAATACTTGGTTCCTAAATGGTGGAACTGTTTGAGATGGATGCACATGACTAGCCTTGGCTGAGGTATGTCACACGGGTGAACTCAGAGTTCAAGAACTCACCATTCTCAGAGTTCTCTCTTTGACTCTTACTTTCAAATCAAAATGTGAGCTGTTCTTGCTACCATGCCTTTGTTCCATCATCAGACTCTAGCCCTCTGTATCTGTAAAGCCAATTAAATTCTTTAAAAGTTGCCTTGGTCATGCTGTTTTGTCACAGATAAAATGAAAGAAAAACATCATCATAACTAAAAAGTAGAACTTAGCTTTGTATTTTTCAATACAATAGAAACCCAGTTATTTGATTTTTTTCATTTCACTTGTAAACTGAAAAGTAGCATACATATCAATTTACCAGATGCCCTTTAAGGAAAATTAATTGCACTTAGAGATCATTTAATAAATTATTTAAAATAAATAATATTCAGTAGAAGGAGTACAATAAATAACTAATATATATTATAGAAATTTATGTGGGATTATTTGTAAGCCTCATATACAATGTACACACATTTGTGGCATGAGTAAAGTCCTTTTATTTCTGGGTACAAAATTATTTCACCCAAGTTTTAATGTGACATAGTACCCCTGACAAAGGCCCTGAAAGGCAGCCTGATCTCTTTAAGTTCATGGAATAAAAGAAACATAAAACTGTAGAAAATAAATGCTTATTTTCTAAATATCTTTCTTCTTTTCCTTCTTTTCTCTCTTTCATGAATTTGTTGTCATCATATTTTCTCTTTATTCTCTTTTACTTCCTTTCATTCCTCCTTCCTTTGAGACAGGGTCAACGCTGTTCTTGAACTTACTGTACAACTTACATTTTACATTTTTGGAGGGTATGGTGGTCAAAATTATACCTAGATCCTAAAAATAAGTTCTATTCCTTCATTTTATAATAAATAAAAACTATCATTGAATGGATGGAATTTGAGTATAGTGCTGAGATTGAGATTAAATAGAGAATAATGAAGGCTTAAACATCACTCAATAATTCTAATTTCAGAGAATGCAATATACTCACAGTGGAATGTCCTAAAATGTGAGATCATGTTTAGTATAATATTTAAGTTTTTAAATTCAAAACTATTCCACAAATATGCAATGAAAGCCTTCACTTATGTATTGCATTAGCTCCATCATGTCTCCCTCAAGGAATACATAAATAGTGATCAGCAGAAATATAATATTTAAACATCCTGTCTTTTGTTATCTGAAGCTTTTAGAAATATGCCTTTGCTAAGTTGAAATTCTTAGCAGGAACTACACGTGTGCTTTGGGACTAAAAGGATCCAAATTAAAATGTAAATCAGTAAAACTTGCAATTTCTGCAGGCAATGTGCAATCTAATGGCTTGCTGACTTTATTCAATGTGCTTCAATTTATTGTGCTGCCCATAGATAGTCCTTACCTTGGAGCCACTGGGATCCATTCCCACGAATGGAATTCTGGGGCTAAAGCCAAGGAAGGTGGGGAAGAAAACCATGGGGAGTCTTATTTTCTTCTTTAGCTCTTGATTTGAAATTAGTTCTAAGTCTGTGAATGTAGACTTCAGGGATGCCCCACTGGCTAGGAAATACAGTCCCCCATTGTGTGTATAATTTGGAATGGAGATGATTTACATTATGAACTAAATATCAAGAGTCCATAAATAACTACCAAATCAGATATAATAAGATACAAAAATGATTGGGTGTTAGTGAAAAGTTTCTTGTTTTAATTTAATTTAAATTTCCAATATTTGCTTGAATATGGTTCAAAATTTTATTATAAATCTATTAATATAAGATATATAATACATTTTCTTCATTTTCTGATCATTCATGGTATATGTTCTCCTGTTGTATTATTTTTACAATAATCATTAATTTATTCTGTTTGTTTGGGCATGTGTGTCAATATTAGGAGTCATCATGTTGGACTTTATTCTCTTATTTATAATGATGTCCCTAGGACTGAATATAGGCCCCAGAATTTAGCAGCAAGATCTTTTGGTGACAATTATAATTCTGTAGACTAACATTTTTATTAGTCTATTTTCATTTTAATAATCATATACTTTAGCAAAATTATGGTAACCGAGTTAGGTTTTCTTATATTTTTAATTTTATACATTAAGTATTTACATTAATTAAGTTTTACATTGATAACTTACATGAAAATTCTAMAGTTGATTTGATATTAACTTCTATTTTGTTAGACATCAAATAAATATAAGGTCAGTCATTTTTGTAAGTTTATATTTTCTTGTGATAACATGAAAGTAAAATATATTTTAAGTATGCTTACACTTTGCATGTAAATTATTTCAACACAATATAAGCACTTGCACATTAAATGTTTCATATCATTGTCTCAATATTATTGTTTCCAGACAAGACAAAATTTTATCGCCTGACAAAAATCTGACATGGAATCACAGTTTAGATTTCTTACATTTTTTAAATCTTTAAAAGCCACATGTCTTCTATTTGAAAACACTACATCTTTATTGATAAAGATGTAATTAGGTCATACAAAACATCACTCTCAGGTTGTTCTGAAGGACAAAGAGTATGCCCTAGATAAGATTCAAAATGTGTCTAAATGAACCTAACATTTTAATGGAACAAAACATGAGAAACTGTATCAGGAAAGGGAGATTGAAACAGAGAAATTAGGAGGGAAGAAGAATAAATGCTTGGAAAGTCACAGAGAAACATAAGTGTTTATTTACTTTACATATATTAATCATGTTAACATTCATGGTGTGATCAAGCTCCCCTCACATAGTTTATCTAGTAAAATCCCTAGTTCTAGGCATGGAGAACTTCCATTCATGTTGTTATTGGACTGTGAGAGACTCCCCAAATACTATAGATTTTAAAAGTATTATTCTAGCTGCCAAAGATAAAGGAAGCAGTCAACAAAACTACCTAGCCACACAGCCTAACAATTATAACATGACAACCCAGCAAGACATTTCCAAAATTATAAAAGAGGTACATATTTTGGGGGGTAACCAACACTAGACTAATAGGGTATAAGGATCTTTCATTGGGACATCATTCATGCCTAGTATTGTAAACTTAACATTAATATCTTAAACTTATATGTGGCTACTGAGCTTTTGAACTCCATATTCCTACAATGTTCATAAATCAACATAACTCTTTTTTTCATTTTTTTAATTTTCTATATTCTTTGTTTACATTCCAAATGATTTTCCCTTTCATGGTTCCACCCTTCCCATAAGTCCAATAAGTCCTCTTCCTTACGCCAGTTCCCCAATCAACCCCCTCCCACTGCTCTGTCCTGGTAATCCCCTACAATGCTGCATCAAGCCTTTCCAGGATCTGGGCCCTCTCCTACCTTCTTCTTGGGAATGATTTGATATGTGGGTTGTGTTTTGGGCATTCTGAGCTTCTGGGCTAATATCCATTTATCGGTGGCTGCATTCCATGTGTGTTCTTTTGTGAATGAGTTACCTCACTTGGTATTTTATTTTCCAGTTCCAACCATTTGCCTTAGAATTTCATGAATACATTATTTTTAATTGCTGAGCAGTATTCCATTGTGTAAATATACCACATTTTCTATCTATTCCTCCATTTAGGGATATCTGGGTTCTTTCCAGCTTCTGGCTATTATAAATAAGGCTGCTATGTACATAGTGGAGCATGTGTCCTTATTGCATGCCAGCGAATACTCTGGGCATATGCCCAGGAATGGTATAGCAGGGTCCTCTGGAAGTGTCATGCCCAGTTTTCTGAGAAACCACCAGACTCATTTCCGGAGTGGTTGTACTAGCTTGCAATCTACCAGCAGTAGAGGAGTGTTCCTATTTCTCCACATCCTCGCCAACACCTGCTATCTCCTGAGTTGTTAATCTTAGCCATTTTGCCTGGTGTGAAGTGAAATCTCAGGGTTCAACATAACTCTTAACTGAATTCTAAGTACTTATCCTTACAGCCAGGCAATCGTATATCTCACTTTTCATAAGAACTTTGTGTAGCAGATGGTAACCATTACAGAAACTTAAAGCAAGTCAAAATACAGAGAACAGAGCACAGAATGTTCAATTTCAGTTCATATGTATGCAATGTATGCCTACATGCAAGGCTGAGGGGACATTAAGAGAGAGGGTGGAAAATAATACCAAGATAATATCTTAGGATATTTGCTTTGATATTCTATCTGTTATATATGAGAGAGAAGCTGTACCCATAAAATCATCTATGTATGAGAACTATCTCTAGGAAATGAACAATGAACAGTTGATGAACTATGAGAGAAGGGATATTAGTTTTCTTTGGGGTCTAAACTCCTGATACAWCACTATTTTTGAGTAGTCTTCTTTAAAAATAGTATTAACTCTCTAGCCTGGGCAAGTCTGTTAATTTTTCTTTCTTTCTTTTTTATTTATATTTCATTTCCCTTTTCCTGGTTCCCCAGCCCCCAAAGGTCCCATATGCCCTTTTCCCTCCCCCTGTTACCCCATCCTCCCCTTCCCACTTCCCTGTTTTGGTATTCTCTTACACTGATGCATTGGCCTTTCCAGATCCAGGGTCCACTCCTTCCTTCTT
>BDUI01000025.1:1383955-1414861 GCA_002335545.1 Apodemus speciosus
GTTTAGCTCTGTACCCCATTTTTGATAGGGTTATTTTGTTTGAACTAATAGAAAAGAAACTGGGGACAACCCTTGAGGACATTGACTCAGGGGGGAAAGTTCCTGAACAGAACACCAATTGCTTATGCTCTAAGATCAAGAATAGACAATTGGGACCTCATAAAGTTACAAAGTTTCTGTAAGGCAAAAGACACTGTCCAAAGGCCAAATCGGCAAGCAACAAATTGGGAAAAGATCTTTTCCAACCCTACGTCTGACAGAGGGCTAATGCCCAATGTATACAAAGAACTCAAGAAGTTAGACCCCAGAAAACCAAATTTTTCTTTCTTTACAAAGAGTTTTGTTAGGTAGCTCAAGATACACTGTCTCTCTAGTCTAGGCTYGCCTCAAACTCACAGACCTCTTACCTCAGCCACTCAAATACTCATAATTGTGTTGATTTCTTTTGGTTTTGGTTTTAACTTTTATTGAAGCTGTATTTCATAGTATCATACATGTAAGCCTTGCTTACTGCACATTCAGTTCTTATATCCTTAGCCCATCATCCGTTCCTCCACTGACATAAATACCTATCAAACATTCTTATCTATCCATATTATTTATTTAAATATTGTTTTGGCCTACCACTCTCTTCTCTCTCCTCTCTCTTTCTCTCTCTCTCTCCCTCTTTCTCTGTCTCTCTATCTTTCTCCCCCTCTGTCTCTCTCTGTCTCTCTCTCTCCCTCTCTCTTTCTCTCTGTCTCTGTCTCTTTCTCTGTCTCTGTCTCTGTCTCTCTGGGTGTGTTGCATAGTTCCTAAAATCCTTATTACTATATCACTAATCATATTAACTATCAAATTTGTGTAGAACACCACAAATGCTTCATAAAGTATTCTGATATAAACAATAAGCAAGCATTTTAGAGCATTTTCTTTCAACATTTGAAATATTAATATTTTCATTATAGCTACTTTATGATCTCAGAAGAACCATGCAAATAATGACTCTTCTATGAAAGCTGAAATAAAAGTTCACTCCTCCAGGAAGCAATAATGATCTTATTTTTGCACACATCATCCCATTTTCAATCCCATCAAAGGCATGATAACAAAAATTCTTCTGTGTAAGTAGTTTGACTATTGATATTGTTACCTATATTTTACAATTTGTTTTATTTTAATTTTGTATGTGTATGTTTTGACTGTCTGTGTGTGTACATGTGTGCGTGTCTGTATGTGTTTGTGAGTGGTGTGTGTGTGTGTGTGTGTGTATGTGTGTGTGTGTGTGTGTGTGTGTGTGTGCATACCACTGTGATAACAGTTTTTCATTGAGCCCAACGGTGCTCCCTAGAGTTGTAGTTTGCAGTGAACCAACTGCCTTAGGTATTGGGAATGAAACTTGTCCCTGTGTAAGAGCAATTTGAAATCGTATCTGCTGATTCATCTCTTCAGACACAGCTTAAATTTTAAATAAACTTTGCTGCCTACATATTTCCTCATTTTGTTCTTTTTATTTTGGTTTCTTTCTGAAAGAGTAGATAAGTCACTACAACCTTATAATATATATCCAAATCTTTTGTCTTAGTTTTCTCTTTCACTACTTTTATGTATAACAAAAAGCAATTGCTTATTAAATAAAAGATTTATTCCATTTGTTTTATCAACAGCATATTTCTAGCAATCAAGAAAATATTCTGATTTTAAATCCTTCAGTTTACTGCCTAAATTCATTGGTATTTTATAGGCTAAAATAACTATAACATTTTCATTTAATGTTATTTTTTTCTATTTCAGAAGCTTTTCTCTTTCTCAAGTGAATTAACGAAATTTTCCAAATATATAAAATATTATTATTTCTTTGCCACTTATTGAAGCAGTTTCTTGAAATAGCCTTATATCAGCACCAGGAAGCCAGACAGCTAGCTCCATAGCCTTCTGTGCACTGCCTGCCAGGAGACAGTGATATCTCAGCAGTGCCTCCACTTCTGAGCACAGAGGTGAGATCTCTACCTTCTTTCTGGAGGGGAAGAGCTAGGAGCACACAGAGCAAATGTTCCAGGTGTCATTTACACCAGGGAATCATGCATCTCCACAGCTTTCTGTGCACAGACCCTGCCAGAAGAGAGTTGGTCTCGCAGGAATATGGACACAGGCTTACAGGCTCAAAGGAGGGATAAGCTCCAGCCAGAGAGAGCAAGACCAACTAATACCAGAGATAACCAGATGGTGAAGGCAAGTACAAGAACCCTACCAACAGAAACCAAGACTACATGCCTACATCAGAACCTAGTTCTCCCACTACAACAAGTTCCAGATACCCCAACTCACCAGAAAAGCAAGAGTTGGATTTAAAATAGCATCAAGAAGGACATACATAACTCCCTTAAAGAAATACAGGAGAACATAGATCAATAGGTAAAAGCCTTTAAAGAGGAAACACAAATTCTCCTTAAAGAATTACAGGAAAAAAATAAACAAAAAAGTGAAGGAACTGAACAAAATCATCCAGTATCTAAAAACGTAAGTAGAAACAATAAAGAAATCACAAAGGGAGACAACTCTGGAGATAGAAAAAAAGAAAATCCGGAAGGAAATCAGGAGTCATAGACGGGAGACTTCAACACCCCACTCTCATCAATGGACAGATCAGGGAAACACAAAATAAACAGAAACAGTGAAACTAACAGAAGTTATGGAACAAATAGATTTAACAGATATCTATAGAACTTTTCATTCTAAATCAAAAGAATATAACGTTTTCTCAGCACCTCATGGTAGCTTCTAAAAAATTGACAAAATATTCGGTCACAAAACAGAGCTCAACAGATTTAAGAAGATTGAAATAATCCCATGTCTCCTATCAGATCACTAAGGCTGGTCTTCAATAGCTACACAAAGCCCATGTACGCATGGAAGCTGAACAACATTCTACTCAGTGATAACTTGGCCAAAGAGGAAATAAAGAAAAAAAATCAAAGACTTTTTAGAATTTAATGAAAATGAAGGCACAACATACCCAAACTTATGGAACACAATGGAAGCAGTGATAAGAGGAAAACTCATAGCTCTAAGTGCCTCCAAAAAGAAGCTGGAGAGAGCATACACTAGCAGCTTAACAGCACACCTGAAAGCTTTAGAACAGAAAGAAACTAGTACACCCAAGAGTAGTAGAAGACAGGAAATCATCGAACTCAGGGCTGAAATCAACCAAGTAGAAACAAATAGAACTATACAAAGAATCAACAGAACCAGGAGCTGGTTCTTTGAGAAAATCAACAAGATAGATAGAGCCTTAATCTACACTATCTCAAAATTAGTTATTTTTTCAGATTATGAGCTTTACAGAGGAAATGAAGACCAGTGTGTTTCAGTAGGTTAAACACCAGTTGAATATGACCGATATCCTTATAAAAGCAGAAATTTTTAACACAGAGGTAGTCATTAAGAATACACACAAGGAATCCTAAATGGAACTCCATGTTTGAAGACTAAAGTCTAATTGGAGAAAAACAAGGAACTGACTCTCCTTTTGTATCTATCAAAACCAACAAAACTGGGGTGTAAAGATAGCTAAACAGCTTAAGTGTTTGGTATAATAAGCCTGAAGATCTCAATTAAAACCCAGGTAAAAATCAAACAAATGCTTATATTTCCAATGCTAGAGAGGTGACAGCAGGCCATCTCATGGACTTGCTCGCTATTAAATTCTGTCTAGTTGGATTTGTAAGCTCCAGGTTTAGTAAGACACTCTGTCTCAAAAAGAATATGAGAAAGCAATTGAAAAGACTTGATGTGTATTTCTGGCCATTGCATGCATACCTTCACAAAGTTCAAAATTCACATAAGCGCATGTATTTATTCTCTGTCTTATGACCACCCTATCTCTTTTTTTCCATCTCCCTTCCCCTCTCTATTTCTCTTCAAAACACAACAATAAACTCTAACACCTACAAGTGCACAAGCCTGAAATTAGCCACATTGCTTCTAAAAGTTTGGATGAAAGAAAATGCTGATTCTTTAAATCAAGTCTTTACTGTTCAATATCTTAAGATAATGTTGCACCTGGCAGAAGTTTAGAGTCATCTCTCCTATAGATATAATTTTCAATCTATCTCTTTTTTCTGAGATTGATTACTATCCTCATCATCTGCAGCAATCAATAGCAGCAGTAGTATTTGTGTGTGTGTGTGTGTGTGTGTGTGTGTGTGTGTGTGTGTGTGTGTGTGTGTGTGTTCTGGAACATTGGAATATGCCACATGAGTGCAGATATCAGCAGAGGCCAGGAGAGTACATCCCTAGGGAATAGTGTTAGAGGTCATTTTGAGCCATCAAGTCTGGTGGCTGGAAATTGAACTCAGGTCCTCTCAAAGAGCAGCAGGAACTTTAAACCTCTGAGATACCTTTCTAGGTCCTTAATCTACTGCTAAAAATTTTCACTTTCTTTCCTTTTAATTTACTGATTTCTGAAATTTTTCATATTAGCTTCTAAACTCTTCTCAAACCCCTAAAATTTTATTGTTTGTCTTTCTGCGTGTGGCAATAATACCATTTCTAATGAACTCCATATTGCTTGGATTCTTAAATATAGAAAAGAAAATATTGTAAAGCATTCCCTTAAGCCATTTAAATTGTGTGTGATTCATACTAAAACTTAGGATAAAACATTCCATCCAGAAGTTTTAGTTATTTAACAAACAATATTTTACCTTAAAACTAACAAAACTTTAAACATAAGCACTTAATATGGCTTTCGAGTAAGAATATATCCCTTACGAGTTGTCAGTGTATTATTGCATGTAGAATATATTGAAAAATTTGAACAGTAAAAATAAGTGATTTCATTGATGCTATCTATCTTTTCTCTGGTTGATTAGCTGCTTGTATTATTTATAGCACTGAATTTGTGATGGAAACATAGGTTAAGAGTCATGAATCTTTATGCCTGAGAAGACAAGGCACCTAATACATCACGAAGTAGCACTGTTCCTGTTAAACATACCTGTAAACCAGTAGTGTCATTCATGAATTACTTTTGATATTGAAGATATTGATGAACCGCAAAGGTTAAAAGGAAAGTGTGATTTATGCCTTGATCAAGAGCATGGTATTAGAGAACCAAGTGAACCGTACAAATGAGAGCCATAAATACACATTGGCTTCCCCTTATTGTTCTGCTGTAAAGCTCTGAATTTTCTTTCTTTCTCCTACAGGGAGTTTCTTTTGGATATGAGGGCTGTTAAAATCCTTGCTCTCAGACAGATACAACATCATGAACAAAGCACCTGATTTTTTCCCTTCCTCTATAGTTTAATTCAGTTGGAAATTTAAATCCTTTGAAGAGGTGCATTTGAACAACACAATGTATGTTTTATTTCTAGTAGGCAAGTACTATAGATCAGAAAACATACTCAGACTATTTCATGGTGATTCAGAAAAATCTGATATCTCTTGTAGTTAGCGAACTGGTGAGGCTCTGAACGGTTTCACATTTCTAGGCTGTATATGAAAGCTGGCATATTAATTCTCTGGGCTTTATCTCATTTAAGCAGGCAGGTTTCATTGATAGTGGGTTATCCAGAGGCATGTGGGCATAGATTAATACAAATAAGAAAAATAAGGATAAACCCACTGTGTCGCAGTGGAAAAATATTAAAGGTTGTGCATTAAGTTGGAATTTCTGTTGGACTATCTTAAATGTAAATGAGTAAATATTATCAAGCCTACGGACTCTGACAGCAGGATTCTAAAATGCCATTTCATTATCCATAATATTAAATGTGACCCAACAGCCCATGGGATTGTCCTAATCGTCTAATCATGATATCTCAGAAGCAGATGAAAAAATAAAATATTTCTTCAATGTTCTCTGTTCTCTATGTTAAAAAATTAATGATAACATTTCCCTTGGGTTAACTGATTATTTTTGCCTAGTTATGAATCTTATTTGAATAAAATATTTAAATTTGAAATGTGATATCTCTTGATTTATTCATGTATTGCACATATGACAGACAATAAAAATACATACTGCTGATTTAAAAGAAATTACATGTTGTAGCTGTATTCCTTATCAGAAATTGAGCTAGTAGTAAAAAGAATTCATATTTCGCAAATATAAATGTTTAAATGCTGTTTATATAAGTGATTTGAAAGAGAATCATTTCAGCCCACTTTGAACATGTAAGGTTTAAAGGTATAGCACATCAAGAATATTTTACTGAGGTGTGGAGAATTGCCTCATCAGCTATATGAGCTTGCTATAATTCTAGGTCCCCAAACCCCACAACCCTCACAACCAACAGTAACTCCAGTCCAAGGGAATCTAATGTCCTCTACTTGTCCTTCCTGAAAGCACCTGTACACACATACTATACAAATTCCTTATATTAAAATAAACATAAAATCACTGTTAAATAATACATTCACAGCATAGAGTTGTATCATTCAAAATCTTTTAAAATATTTCTACAGTGTAAAAATGTAAAAAAAAATCATACATATATTCTGTCTGATATTTGTCAAATCTCAATGAAAATAAATTGTATTTTACAATATGTAATCTTTTATTGAAAAATTATTTAATAATTTTGAATTTTTTCATTTTGTTTTTTTTTTTCAAGACAGGGTTTCTCTGTATAGCCCTGGCTGTCCTGGAACTCACTTTGTAGACTGACCTTGAACTCAGAAATTCACCTGCCTCTGCCTCCCAAGTGCTGGGATTAAAGGCATGCACCACCATCGCCCGACTAGTTTTAAATTTTTAAACAATAACTTATTTATACATATTTGTGATACAAAGTCCTTAAAAACTCTAATACAATGGTACAACATTAAATTTCACCAATAACACTTTGTGAATTTACTTTTGTTTGCTTTCTTTTCCCCTTTTTCTTTTATTTTTAAGATCATAATATAATTCCATGATTTCTCTCCTTTTCCCCCTCAAAACCCTTCTATATGATTCATCTCCTTCCAATTCATGGCTTCATTCTTTAAATTGTAGGCAGTGATACTGATGAAACATCATGGTTAGAGCTTCTCACATTACTAGGAGATGCACTATCACAGCAAATTCCCTCATGCCCTAACTTTTGCAATATTTATGCACCTATTTTTCAATGAAAAGTATTTAACATTTTAGTGGCAGGTTTAACAATTTGTGTCAATACTGATATGGCAGGAATAATAGTTCCCTTGAGATGAGAAGTATTTTGATTTTGAATATCTGGAGGTAGTGTTTATTTACACTGTTTATGTACAAAACACAAAATTAAAATTTAAAAGCTATAAACATTCAATTACTAAGTTTTATATTATTTCAGTTTTACTTTCTTTTTTTATTTCAGGAATAATGAAAATCTTTATCTGCAGTGAACACCTTTATCATAGTATAATGTTAGGTTAAATTATGTGAGCGTGCATTGTGAAATACAAAGTCAGCATTTAAATACATCTTTGGAATAGGACTTGCAAAGGAGATTCTATTCAACCTTTATATGTAATTATATATACACATATTTAAATGGATATATAAATTGCTTTGAATGATTTAAATTGAATTTATGTTTGAAAAAGTAAGATATAGTTTAAAACTTCCCACCAAGAAATTTAAAAACACTTTTCAAATTTTATGTAGTCTTCTAGTTTGTGGGAGGAAAATTCCCCAAAATAAAAAACGTGAAATAAACATAAGGCAATTTTGTACTAAAAACTTACTTAGAGTGAGGGTGGAGCTCAATGGTATAAGCCATGAATATCATCCTTGAGGCTCTGGAATAAGAAGTATTTTTAACAGAATTATATTTTCCACTATTATATTTTGATTGAAGGTATAAATCTACATGTTTGCAATAAAAGCCTAAATGTCAATCATCCAGTTAAAATGCAATACACCGTGAGTGTATAATAATGTCATAATTATTCTAATTATTTGAATCTTAGTATTATCATTATTAATTATGATAAAATATTTAAAATCTTAATACATGTTTTTTCTACTACAAGCCTATTTTCTACTTTTACATACAAATAAACTCATAGTTGATTCATGGAATGGTCCAATGTAGTTTTGTTACTGTGGCATTCCTATATATGCTAATCAATCTAATGTCTTGCTCACTTACTTCTCATTGTGAAATTGGTTTCTTTTATGAAATTAAAAGTCAAATTTTTCATCACCTTATTTTTCTGATAGAATAAGTAACCAAAGAAACTCATATCATTATGAAACTCAGATTCATATGAATCTAACATAATATTTAGAGTAAGATAAAAGTGATGATTTCTTAAAATACTTGATATTCAAGATTGGTCAATATTTTAAGAAAAAATGATTTTTTAAGTTATAATAATAGTAATTTGAAACCATCTTATTAGATACTCGACATACACACACACACACACACACACACTCACGATAAAATCCCTTCTTTTTCTTATTTAAGATATTGCCTATGTGGTAAGACTAAAATCTTTTCATGGAGTTGAACATGGTAGTGTAATACTTGGCTTTAGATTCCTAGGCATGAAAATTGAGTTTAAGATGAACCCAGCTACACAGTGAAGCAATACTTCAAATCAATATGTCTTGCTATCTACCTTTAAATATCTGTTGGTAGTAATCTGAAATCTGTTATTTTTAATCTGGCCTTTATGACCATTGTCAATGTATTCCAATGTTTCTTAGCCTTAACATTATCTTTGTATTAAACAGGAACTACTACATTAAAAAGAAGTATGCTGAAAAAAATATCTGCCTGTCCAATTCTGGTAAAATATTTTGACTTGCTTGTTAGTGCAACCTATCTATATTATTCTAACAAATCTAATCCATGTTAGTTCAGCTGTGATAATAAACACACAGAGTTGACAAAAGCAAAATAACGAAGAAATGATGCTGAATTATTACACCTGAAAGCAAATGCAGCAAATGTGGCATATACAAATGAACCTTGTGGGTTCTTGGAAATGGATTGAGAGATCTGGAAGTCTTTGATTCTTATCTTAATTCCTTTCCATGGTAACATTATTCTCGTCATTTTCAGAAAGTGTTCTATAGTGGGAAGAAATTTTGCTCTTCTTACAGTTTTAAAAGTTAAACTTTGATTGTCTTGTCTTTATTGCTTAAATGTTCTTTCTTTAGCTAATAACAACAACCACACACACATACACACACACTATAATGGCTTATAATCAATTAAATTTGGTGATTAAATTCTATGCATCCATTCTGTAGCATGGGTCTTAACTAGAAGGGCCCTGTATGTTGGTGGAGTGTTTGTCCTTTCTTAACGATGTCACAAAGATCTATAGTCTTCTTCAGTGTATTTATGTCATTTAGTCTATTTAGTCCATGTTCTCTATCCCTCGTCTTCAAAACGTGAAATGTTGCCATCTTGACCAGCACTCTATTATCACAATTCCTTTAGTTTCTAGTGTATCTCTCCCTTATTCTTTTATTACCATTCTCTTCTTAAATTTGAAGGCTGATAATTTTCTACTACACTTTCAAATCAGTTGATAATGGCATAAAGTTTTAATTTTAACTTAAAATTTCAATTTGTGATTACATAGAAATTTGTGTTTTAGTCTTTCAAATATGTGCAGAATTGGCCAATATATTGACTTGATTTCAAATTTTAGTGAATATGCAGTTAACTGAATAAAAAGAAACACAGAGTAAAATATAGTTCAAAGGCATGGTAGTAACTTTTTTGTAGTACATTTTCTTTTTTTATTAAATATTTGCTTTATTTACATTTCAAAAATTATCCCCTTATGGCTCCAAAAAACCTCTATCCCTTCCCCCTTCCCCCTCCTTACCAACCACCCCCTTCTCACTTTCCTGACATGGCATTCCCCTTCACTGGGGCATTGATCCTTCATATGACTAATGGCCTCTCCTCTTATTAATGTCTGAAAAGGCCATCCTCTGCTACATATGTAGCTGGAGCCATGGGTCCCTCCATGTGTCCTCTTTGGCTGGCGATTTAGTTGTTCATAGCAGCCTTATTTTTAATAGTCAGAAGCTGGAAAGAAGCCTTATGTCCCTCAACAGAGGAATGGATACAGAAAATGTGGTACATTTACACAATTGTGAACTACTTAGATATTGAAAAAATGACTTCATGAAATTCCTAGGCAAATGGATGGAGCTAGAAAATATTATCCTGAATGAGGTAACCCAATCACAAAAGAACATATATGGTAGGTACTGGCTGATAAGTGGATATTAGCCCAAGAGCTCAGAATACCCAAGATATTATTCACAGACCTCATAAAGTTCAAGAAGAAGGACGACCAAAGTGTGGATACTTTGGTCCTTCTAAGAAGGGGGATCAAAATACCCATGGCTCACAGTCAACCAATGGACTGAGAATATGGTCCCCAATGGAGGAGCTAGAGAAAAAGACACAAGGAGCTAAAGAGGCTTGAAGCTCCATAGGAGGAACAATAATATGTACAACCAGTACCCACAGAGCTCCCAGGGACTAAAACACCAACCAAAGAGAAACTTTTATCCAACATTTTTATATTAATTTAGAAATACTCTCAAGTAAAATATCCAACAGTTACAGTTCTTTTGTTCCAAAAGATGATGATATAATGAAAAATAATACTTTTAGGGCTTTATAGACTTAAATTGACCTGAAGTATAAAGCTATATAAGCCCCAAATTTTCTAGTTTAAACACAATTTATAATGGTTTAATCATTGTGTAATAGTAATCTGGAGTTTCTATAGATAAATTAATATATTCTTATAAGGGATTTCAGGTCTAATAAAAAATGTTAGAGAGTTTGATCAGGTCAAAAGAAAATTTGATGATTAAAAGCCAGATTTTATATACAAGGTGTACATTAAATTATATTGCTGACTTTGTTTTTGTGCAAGGGAGATGCAGATAACATGCTGAAGACATTTTTCTCTATTTATGCTATTCACAGGATTTTCCAATTCCATAATCTATACATTTGCTTAGCTAAAGGATGTCAGTACCCTCAGGGTTTAAAGAGAGTTGCATAATAGGATCAATCCTTTACTTACTAAGGATCTAAATTTTCAGGAAAATAATTATAACTGTTTTATTGCGACACTATCACATCATCTAATATTAACCTCTCATCTCCTCACAGTGTTCATCACTTCCAATAATTAGGAAACTGGATATATTGTTTACTGTTATAAGTCTTTCTGGGGCATATTAGGGTCATAAAGAAATATTACAATTTTTTCTATGATACATTTTATTTCCTTATACCAGAAAAAGTAAGTAACTGCCATGGAACAGACAGTGATGGGAATTATTCTATTCTCTAAACTTTGCTTCAGACTTTCAGAGAAGATTAAGAATATAAAGTTTCCATGGGCGACAGGGACAGAGGCTATGGAGAGAGGGAATTACGATTCAATTCAGTCTCCATTGATTCCCATTCACATAAAACTTTAACCTAACAATATAGCCACCAAGTTGGAGCTTTCTTGCTTTCAATAAATTTTATTTATGCCAGGTCACTTTGACATATTAATAGGCAGCAAGCAAATAATATCCAAAGATTAAAAAAACTGTGCTAAATTTGCTACATGGACATAATGCAGAAAGAAACAGATTTGTGTATTTAAGGGCAAAGGATAAAATACTGATTATTATTTGCATACATGGCTGCATTGTATCTTGAAGGAAATTAAAATAAAAGGGTTACAATGTATTATTCTACTAATTTCCACGAATAATTTTTATAAAACAATTTTATAAATAGAAATGGTGTGTGTGTGTGTGTGTGTGTGTGTGATGTGTACTTACTTGTGTCTGTGAAGATGCACATTGAACACGTATGAGCATGAATGTGAAGGCCAGTGGTCAAGGTTTAGTGGGATTTTTCCCCCTTAGTCATTTTCTACTTACAGGTTTAGACACTGGGTCTCTCATTCAACTTGCTGTGCATCTGGCTAGAACTACTGGCTAATGAGGTTCATACATCCACCTGTCTTTGCATGCCAGTTCTGAGATTACAGGTGTACATCTCTGGGTTTGTGGCTATGTTCTGAGCATAGGTTCCATGTGTAGGTTCTCCGGCTTGCACTGTAGTCATTTGAATGATCAGCCTCCCTAACCCAGGACCTTCCATTTCTAAAAGTATTTTAGTTGAAATATTTACATAATTTTGGAATGGAATATTTAATCATTTTCCCTCTGCCTTTCCTTCTCCCAGCTACTCTATTCGAAAACCCTGCCATGTCTTCTCCCTTTGAAATGGATAGTCACTTTCTCTGTTGAGTACATACACCACATACAGACACACAAAAACATGATTGGACATACATTGGAGTGTTTTCTACATATATTCCTGAATATAGTATGAAAAATTTCAGGAACTCTGTTGTGAAAGTCACCCTTAGAAACGACTGCATAAATAAGACCCAGAAACTTCTTAATTAAAGACCGAACTTTTTCAAAGAAGGTACATGGTATATATCTTTAAATAAACAACATACACAGGAAACTAAAAAAATGTTATAAAATTGCAGAGAAATATTTTGAAATGTCATATTAATTTAAAAAGAAACTTGTAAGAGTTCTCATGTCTCTTTAGGTTTAAATTGCTTACTTATGCTAGCTGTTGAATTTTAGTGAATTTTCTTTATAAAGTTCTGTCTGTAGTATTGCTTATTAAATGTCTAATAGCCTGTGAGCCTTGCATTCAACTTTTGAAGAACAAGAATAAACAATGATCATATTGTTGAGGAACTCTGGAGATAACAAATGTGCATGCAACTATTTTGAATAGTCTCTGCAAACAAAAAATATATAAACGAATTAAAGTAAGATGTTTTTCTTCTGGATTCTGATTTCAATGCCATGGTGCCTTGCTTTTCCAGTAGACAGTCCACAAAGTGATATTATTGTTTTTTATGGGATATTTTCTTTATTTACAGTTCAGATGTTTTCCTCTTTCCCACTGCCCTGGGAAAATCCCTATACCATGCCCCATCCCCCGCTTTTATGATGGTGTTTTTTTTTTTTTTTAAATGAAAGAAAGTATTCATTGTGTCTCATTAACAGGATATAAAAGTAGAAGAAATGGCTGTGGGTAAGAAGAGTACAGTGAGAAGTGTCCAGTCAAGATGGTCATTAACAATTTGTATGAAATAAATATAAGGAAATATTAGCTAATTAATATTGCTAATAGAAGAATAAAAAATCTAATATAATAAAAAACAATTAACTGTGAACCCATGAAAGAATTCCCAATGAAAGATCATCTTTTGAAAAACATTACCACTATTTGTCCTCTTACTCCTGCTTTTGGGCCTAAAATGATAGCACTTTTTTGTAGAGAGAGAGAAAAAAAAAGAATCTTGCAGGTGGTGGTAAAGCTTGCCAGCACATGTCTTCCCTTGATAGCAGAAAAACTGCCGAGTAGCTAAGAAACTTACAGATGCTGAGAGCAGGTCATGACCAGTTAATAAGAGTCTCATTTATGTGAATGAAAAGATCACTAGGACATGTGCAGATATAGGTTGACCTACAGGATGGAGAGCAAATGTCACTCGGTCTCACTGATGCTCTTTGAATTTGAGCTTGAATACTCAGTAGGAATGTGCTTTGGAGCAAGAGGAAGCCTCTTTTGTTGCCACTTGGAGGTACTTTTAATGCATTTTATTGTGAGAGATTTACTATTACACCAGCTCTCCAAGGAGAAAATTGATGTCTCTAGAAGAAGAAAAAGAAGAAAGACACATAGATGACAGCAATACTGATTGTAAGTTGTTGGCTTCAGATCAAATTGGATAAAATTGTAAACTTGAAATAGTTAAGTATCCACATAATCTAAGAATTAAAAAAAAAATGTGCTAAGTGTTATGGCAGGCAGTGCTTTATTGAGATGTTTCCTTCTGAAGTTTCTTTAGTGACAAACATCATGAATGAATGAAATCTGTTAATGGAATCAATTTCAATATTGCCTGGAACACAATTATTTAGAAATAATTGTTTTCCTAGGATCTGGTGCCACTATACTCTTCTGTTAAATCTAATAATAGCCCTCTAACCCCAGGAGATGAAAATGTTGATGAATATGGGTAACACAAGAAAAATTAATCTAATCTAGGTACTAGTTTGTAGTGTGGAGATGGAAATGGAAAATTTGGGTTTGTCTACTAAATAAACCTATCATATTATCCTGACAATATTTTGTCTTCAGTTCTTTGTGTCCCCTTTTCACAATTATTTAAAAACTTAAGGGCCAACAAATGTTACAAAAAAACTGTAGTTTAGTTAGATGTTAAATAAAAATGTGTTTTTGGCTAGATGTGGTTGGATACAACTTTAATTCTAGCACAGGGGAGACAGAGGCAAGATGATTTCTTTGAGTTCAAGGTCAGCAACATAGTGAGACATTGTCTCAAAAGTATCCTTTTCTTAGATATTTGTAAATGTTAAGACTATTTTATTATAAAATATTAAGATAATATAAATAAATGATTAGTGATTCTATGAGCACTTACTGCTGATTTAAGAGTTACTCAAGAATATCTATGAAAACTAAAAACTAAAATATAGATGTTTCCCAGTTCCTGAACCAATATCAATTAAACAAACTTGTATATTTCACATATACAGAACTCATTTTCTGTTCCAGGTATTGCCCAGCAGGTGATATGCATGAAGTTCAGGGTATGCCAACACACATATGCACTTGAGACTGTTTCATTGTACTTGAGCTATTCACCTAAGTTCAAATGACCAGAAAGTGAAACACATAGAGAAACGGCAAAGGCTTTCTTAATTATTGTAGTTTGAAAATGCAAAGATCCCGACACAAGGAATGTGATATCTGAAGTTTTAAAATGCCTTTGTAAAATAATTAACAA
The DNA here is from genome assembly GCA_002335545.1 of Apodemus speciosus. NCBI lineage: Eukaryota > Metazoa > Chordata > Mammalia > Rodentia > Muridae > Apodemus > Apodemus speciosus. Next base: position 1,398,809 of record BDUI01000025.1, read on the forward strand.
ATCATTACTAGAAAAAAACTCACATAACATTTTCTGACATTTAATTATGTTTAAGGTCTGGAGAATTGCAATGTGCAATGTTGACAATTAAAAGGAAGCTTCTTAAAGGTTGTACGCTTCATTGTAATCTAGTTCAGATTCTGAAAAATCGGTTTAATCAAAAAGTGACTTCCTCCTCTAAATGGCACATTCTAGCAATTAAAATAGAATGAGAGAACTCTTGCTTTACCCACATGTGAACCATATTAAACAGATGTGCTTATAAATTGAAAGGTTTTGCAATGTGCCTTAAATGTACTACACTCCTGATACCACTTTCTGTATTGGTTCATTGAGAAAACAGTTTATAAGGCTTCGAACAGTGGTTAATTAAAACAGGAAAAAAAGAAATACCAACTGCTCTAGAATTTTTTGAAGTTCACCAGCAAGTCTGTCTCACTTATTTTTAGAAATATTGCCACACAACATTTCACCTCTCCACTGGCATCAGGGCCGCGTATTGTTGCTCACCATTTGAACAGTAATTGAAAAGCTGGCTCAAAGAAGAACATAGTTGTATAACAGATCCTCTAGTGGTGATTAATAATTTAAAATTATTTGTTCCTATGTCTTAAAGAAAAGTAGTACATAAAATAAAGATGTCATAGAAGCTAATAAAAGGTTCTGATCTATCTTTCTTAGTGTCCTAAGTATTGGAGCCTTGCTTTTAATGATGTTGATTTTACAAGGAATCAACAACTTTCATTAGTAGAATCATGATTTGTGATAGCTAATATGGATGGTCAATGTCACAAGGTACAGAATTTCCCATGAGAAAAGACTCTGACCACACCTGTGAGAGGTTTTCTTTATAATGGTAACTGAAATGAGTAGACACATCCTAGATGTGCTACCTTCCAAGGTCAAGCCAGGCACAAGGGTAGAGCCATTGCTGATAGATTGTTTTCTGTTACTTCTGCTGTGACAATGTCTGCCTGTTATCTCTTTCATATTGCAACATGATATTATCATTTGCAAATGTGTTAGTACTTTTCATATTTATTTAATTCATGTTTTTATTATAGAAATATTGCATATACATAACAATGTGCATACACACATACACACATGAATAATGTACATATGTATATATGTGTGTGTGTGTTTTATTGTACTTGAGCCATTCAAGTACAACTGATGTGTATATATATGTGTGTGTGTGTGTGTGTGTGTGTGTGTGTGTGTGTGTTTCATTGTACTTGAGCTATTAATGTACTATGATATATATGAGTATATGTATTCATGTGTGTATGTATTCGTGTTGTAATACGTACATGTGTTCATGTGTATAATCAGAATATATTGTGATTGATTATATATCTCAAGAGAATCCAGACTCATATATTACATATATTAAATTTTAAATTGTATTGGAAAAATGTCTACTAAAGTGAACTTTTAAATATTTCTTATTTTGCATGGTATTCTAATTGATTTTCAGTTTATGATTACATGTAAAGGTCAATATTAACTCAATTATTGTTAGTTATTATTATGGAATCAATTGCACAAAAATTCTAATATTCACCTAAAGCAATTCTGATACTATTATGCCAGCTCCAAATTAACTGATTTATCATGTTATTACATAGCCTTCCTGTACCTGTCATTTGTTGTTGATATATAGTACCATAATAGTAACTGATCACCAGACTCACACCCTCTGTTCTAGAAAATGTTAGTAAAAGACTCACACTTCCAAAAACAACTGAGCTGAATATTCATTTGGACTTGTATTTTTATCTTGCTGTAGTCATCAATATATCCAAGAATTTAGAATGATTTTGTATTCAGAGTTTACACAACATAAGATCCTTATGATTGTCAAAACAGAAACTCCTACCATTATAGAAAAACTCTGACTAGCATCTCTTTAGATTTTTATTCAGATTACAGAATTTAATATGTATTAAAATACTAAAAAATTATTCTTCTAACACAAGTATACTTATTTCACTCCAGATCAATTTCCCATCTATGCAGTATGAAGATTTTTTTATAATATTCAATAACATGATGAGATTTTGTTATTCCTGAAATGATTGTATCAGTTACCTATTTGGTTTTAATTTATACAATCCTGAAATACTTTAATATTATGCTAATTAAATGTATTATATATTTGCTTTGATTTTCCTTTTAATGAAAAACAGAAATATTTTCAAAACTGAAGTTGTAAAAACAACCCCCAGAAACAGTCATTTTGTCATAGTAAATTGTTTTATTAATTTAAAAATGTGTCAAATATAGTTAACAGCCTGTTTTAAATTATTTGCTCAATCTGTTTTGTATAATTTTCAATTTGTTTAAGAAACCAAAGGGGAGTAGTTGAATAGCTTTTACAAATATTAGTCTTTTAGAAATTTACCAGTATGTTAATTTTTAAAACCTCAAACTCAGGCTATTACACTAATTACATGGTATGGGATATTTTGAGAAGCATTTACCTTTCAATTTATGAAATTTTCCTGTTTTCATCTCGGTTCTCTATGAGTATTTAAACACTTCCTGGTAATGTAAATTATTATATAACATTCTTGGTATAGCAACAATACCAGATGAAATAAATCAATATGTTCATAGAATGGGTGTCAATCAAGTGAACAAAACATGGTACACACTACATATATATTTATTTATCATCCATAAATTTCATCAATGGTAGATCAAAATGTATTTGAAAAAAATAAAATACTTGAGTGAAGATATAAATATTTTCTTCATAATTACCCATAGGACACTAAATTATTCAAAACTGAATCAAAATGAATGGAAAGATGTGCATAGATGATAAGAAGATTCTGTAACATTTCACATCAAAGACTTGAATATCTGAGGATTTAAATACTCATAGTCCTGAACCTTCATCTAAGGATACCGAGAATTGGTTCTCAGTCACATTTACTGAAAGATCTCATAGTTTCTATTCACATTTCTACTGAATTTTAAAGTAAAGTAATCCTAAGATAAAATTCATAATATGTACAATAAGGAATCTCTATGAACAATATGTTTATAAATAAAGAAAAAACATGTTTGTAATTAAACAATTGATTCTATGTTTGGAGATGGAAAATAGTTATGTTTGTACTAAGACTCCAAGACACTGTGTAACTATACAAGGTATGGTATGAAAAATAGTAAATATATGTATATGTATGCTTGCATATACATTGATGTTCATAATTTCTACAATTCCCTTTTTAAATAATTGCATGAGAATATGTATTATAATACAATGATTTATTAATTGGATTACCTTATGCTTATTTCATATGTTGAGTTATATGTGTATAGGTCAAATGTCTGGAAGAATATGCATAAATTGAAGTTTTTGTTTGCTATGTCTCTATGTAATGGCAAATAAAGATTGGCAAACAGATAATATTGATGCACAGTTTTGTGTGATCTAGAGCCTGGCATATGTTTTTACAGAAACCAAAGTAAACATTATAAAGCCAATCAATGTTATACCAGTGTTATACCTCCTTCCTTCTAGAAAAATTGTAAGCGTTCCTTTACAATGTAATTAAGACTCTTCTGTTGTCATAAGCAATATTACATAGTAGAAGCTTAGAGACTTTTATTTTTATTAAATGCCTTAAAATACAAAATGGACTTGAAACTGTTTTAGAAATAAGCACAGTAACATATATAGATTTTGTTTCTGTGGATATATGGATACATTTCCTTCAGAACTTACCAAAATTTTGTCTAACCAGGATTTTCTTCTTCATTCATTGTTTGTTTCAAATTTTGCTCATAAGAGAGACACTGCACTTCCCAGAGAGATTTTTTTCAGCTGTTGAATATTTGCTCTTTTCATAGAGGACTTAAATTCTGTTCTTACCATCATTACATGCAGTTTAAATCGCCTGTAATTCCAGGTCCTACCACGTATTTAGGTGCTTGTTCTGGCCCCAGTGAGCATCTATACACAAGTACATACACCACACACACACACACACACACACACACACACACACATACACACACAAAACCCCACATACTGAAAAATAAAAATAAATATTACAAAATGTCATTTTGCATTCTGGGCAGTTTAGATGCTTGCATTTAAATCAGCACTCTGCATGCAGAGGCATGCACATCTTTGAATTCCAATCCAGTCTGTTCTACTGAGGGTATTCCTGGACAGCTAGAGCTATAAAGAGAAAATCCAGTCTTGAAAAATAAAACAAACAAAGCAATTTTGTAACAAAGCTCACTTCAACACTAGATTTGCTTGCATACATACAGGACATACACAATAAAATAACAAATCAAATGGTTCATGAAGTTCAATTATTTTATTTAATAATTTTATGTATTTCCATTCCAAATGTTGTCTGCCTTCTGCAACCTCCATCCTTTAGTTCTTCACCCTATCCCCTTTGCTTCTGATATGGTGCTTGCCCCTTCACACACACACACACACACACACACACACACACACACAGACAGACACACACACACACACACACACACACACACATACACACACACATCTCTCCTCCCTTCCTCATTCCCTGGGCCATCAATTTTCTACAGGATGAGTACAAGTTCTCTACTACATAAGTGGAAAAGGCCACAGACTTTGGTTGTTTCTTTAGTCTTTCAGAGCTCTGTGGGGATCCATGTTAGTTGATAGTGTTTTTCTACCTATGGGGTTTTCAACCCCTTCAGCCCCTTCAGTCTTTCTTCTATCTCTCCTACTCTCATACTCTATCTCTTCCACAGGACTCTCTGACCCAAGTGCAATGGTTGGCTGTAAGTACCTGCATGTGTCTCAGTCATCTGCTGGTAGAGATTCTCAGAGAACAGCCATATGAGGCTCCTGTCTGCAAGCAAAACACGGCATCAATAATAGCCATGGGATGGATGCCAAGTTGGTCTAGTCACTGGATGTCCTTTCCTTCAGTCTCTGCTCCATTTTTGTCCCTGCATTTCCTTTAGACAGGAGAAATTCATTCACACCACCAGGACACAGGTTTAATTATGTCCATAACAGCCTTATTTGTATTAGCCAGAAGCTGGAAAAAAACCAGATGTCCTGCAACTGAAAAATGGATACAGAAAATGTGGTTCATTTACACAAAGAAATACTATTCAGCTCTTAAAAATAGGGACATGAATTTTGTGGACAAATGGATGGAACTTAAGAATATTATCCTAAGTCAGGAAATACAGACCACTAAAAAACATGTATAGTATGTGCTCACTTATAAGTGGACATTAACCATCAAGCACAATCATGCTACAATCCACAGACCCAAAGAAACTGGTAATATGAAGGGCATGAGGCTGCTGCCAGATACACAAGAACAGCACAGAAAAAAAGAAAAAGTCCCAGAACGTGCAGGAGGATTAGAAAGAACTTGCTTGGTAGGAGGGGCATACCTTATGCTAGCATATCCTTCCAATGATAAACCACAATAAAATAACAAAACCAGAAGAAAAAAAAAAAGGAAGGGCCCAAAGAAAGATGTATGAATCTCACTCACAAGGGGAAACAAAACAGTCATCAGAGGAGGATGGAGAGAGGAAACTGTGGAAGAGGGGTTGAGTAGTCCTATGGGGGTATCAACCAGTTGTCAGGAATAAGGGTGGGAGATGACTAGTAGTGAGAATGGAAATTGATAGGGGGCATCTGTGGAACAAGTTCGAGAACTGGGTTGGGAGAGGCTACCAGGAGTCAATGGGGTGACCCTAACTTAAATTACTACCATTAGAGGATAGAGAGAATGAAGTGGTTACCTCCTGTAGCCAGGTAGGATTCTACTGGAAGGAAAGGTTCATCGATGCATTCAGAAACCTTCAATCAAAAATTATGTCTGCTCTAGAAGATGCATAGTGATAAAGATAGAGCAGAGACCAAGGGAATGGTCAACCTTGAGATCCCTTCCATGAGAAAGAGCTGTTCCTTGACACTATAAATGATACTCTGCTCTGCTTGCAGACAGGAACTTAGAATAATTGTCTCCTGCGTTGTTTCATCCAGCTGCAGATAGATACAGCTGCAGAAACACACACCCATACATCTGACAGAGCTCAAAATGTTTTGTGGAAGAGTGGGGCACAGAATTGAGCATGCCTGCCAAGACAAGTCAAGGACACCACAGAAAGACCTACAGAGTCAACTAACCACCGTCTGTAGTGGCTCACAGACTGTACCACCAACCAAAGAGCATGCAGCTCCTAGACGTACACGTTTGTAGCAGATATGCAGCTTGATCTTCATGTGGGTCCCCTATTAATTTGAGCAGGGGTGGTCTCTGACACTATTGACTGCCAATGGATCCCCCTTCCCCACCTGGACTGCCTGGATGGCTTCAGTGGAAGAGGATATGCCTAGACCTTGTAGGAGTAGATGTCCCAGAATGAGAGGGTATCCAATGGGTTTCCACTATTCTGAGGAGAAAGAGAAGGCTTAATGTGGGTAGGGATTTTAAAGACAGGACTGTGAGGAGAGGAGGGAGGGGACCTGTGATTGGGATGTAAAGTGAATAAAAAATAAATTATGGAAAGAAAACCATTAATCGGCAGAATTAGTGGTGCAGATGTTGAATCCTATCTATTCGGGAACCGAAACAGGAAGAATGCAACATTGAAAGTCATTGTGATCTGAATACTAAATTCAGGCCAGGCTGCACAACCTAGTGTAACCCTACTTCAAAATCAAAATTTACAAAGTAATATTAGTATAGCTGAGGTTTGAGGAAAGTGCTTCCTAGCACATGAAGTCTGGGGTTATAGTCTAGGGATAATTTTTTTCTATTTTTTTTATTATTGGTATTAACAACACTACTTGGTAATCCTTCCTTCTCTGACACTGTTAATCAGCTCTTTGGCTTCCTGTTTTTAGATCCATTTCCTATGTACCCTATCCTGACTGTCTTCCTGTGATCTGTTTCTTTCTCTCATCCATGAAGTAAACCCTGTAACTCACCATCAGATATTCCTGCCACTTACTATACTAAAATGTCAATTTCAACAGTATCATCAATTTGTAAAAATTCTTTGCATCCATATTTCTCTCTATATCCTATGTAATTTATTTGTTCCTTTTAACATCAAAGCTATTAAAAGAGTTTCTTACAAAATCTTGGCTGTTAAAATCTTTCCTCTCTATCACTCCTAACCTATTTTCACAAGAATCTCATGGGAGAGCCCTTAAAATTTCAGAGCAAGCACTTCTACTTATACAAATATTTTACCCATCTTTACTACTTGAGAATGCATGCTCTAGTGTTTGGATTTTATGAAATCATCCTGGTAATCTTTTTCAAAAAAAAACTTTTTGTATAATTTTATGCCATTTTTTCTAAATTCAAGTTTGACATATCGAATATTTTAAGTATGAAGCACTTAGACATCTATATTTTGGTTCTTTGTTAGTATTTAACTGAGGTATTTTAATCTGTTTTCATAGATTTATAGTATGTAGTTCAGCTCTAGTAATACAGTATTTCTTGCCTGAACCCATTTTCTTAAATCAAAATATAGGCATATATCAAAATATAGACATATATCAAAATATAGGGTCTTTTCCAAATATGCTTATGCTGAGGTCAAAGCTAAAGCTATTGCAATGTTAAGCAATAGCCATGTTAGGCAAGCCATCTACCATTGAGCTACATCCTCAGCTAATGACACAAGTTCTGATGCCACAAGTTATATTATAAGCTCAAGCAGATCAATGTCATTACTAAGCCTCAAGCTTATCCTCACATCCACTAGTGCTAAATAAAAAATGTGGGGAAAGCTGAGTTCTTGTTTAGGAGACTGGCACAGTCTTCAGAGCAACAGACGCCAAACAATTTTGAAAGATTTCCATGGTCTGCTCTAAGTAGCAATGTAGTTCTGCCTTAAGTGGGAAAGAACCTTTAAGTCATTGGTAGAGGGGGAAATTTCCTAAATAGAACTCAAATGACTCATGCACTAAGATCAAGAATTGATAAATGGGACCTCATGAAACTATAAAGCTTCCATAAGGCAAATGACATAGTTAATAGGCCAAACTGGCAACCTACAGATTGGGAAAATAATATTCACTAACCCCACATCTGATAGAGGGGTAATATCCAAAATATATAAAGAACCCAAGAAGCTAAGCACCCAAAAACCAAACAACCCAATCAAGAAAATGGAGTGAAGAATTAAACAGAGAATTCACAACAGAAGACTCTCGAACAGCAGACAAGCACCTAAAGAAATGTTCAAACTTTGGAATGTAAATGAAGAATAAATTTAATAAAAAAATAAAGAAAAAAAGAAATGTTCAACATTCTCAGTCTTCAAGGAAATGCAAATCAAAACAACCCTGAGATTCCACCTTCTACCAATCAGAATGGCTAAGATCAAAATCTCAGGTGACAGTACGTATTGGTGACCATGTAGACAAAGAGGAACACTCCTCCATTTCTGATTGGATTGCAAACTGGTACAACCACTCTAGAAATCAATCTGGAGATTTCTCAGAAAATTAGAAATAGATCTACCTGAAGACCCCGCAAGTTCCACTATGTACATAGCAACCTTGTTGTGATAGCCAGAAGCTGGAAACTACTGTCCCACATGTCCCATGACAGAAGAATGGAAACAAAAATATGGTTCATTTCCACAATGGATTAATACTCAACTATTAAGAATGAGGACCTTCTGAGTTTTTCAGGCAAATGGATACAACTAGAAAATATCATCCTGAGTGAAGTAACTTAGACCCAAAAGGACTTGCATGGTATGTACTCACTAATAAGTGGATATTAGCCAAACAAACAAACAAACAAACAAACAAACAAAAACATGTATAGAATCCCAAGATACAGTCCACAGAACTCAAAAAGGTCAATAAGCTGAAGGTCCCAAGAGAGAAAACTTCAATCCTACTTGGGAGGGAGAAGAAAGCAATCACAAGGGGAGAAGGATGGAGGGACCTGGATGGGAAAGGAGATGGTGAGGGTTTAAGGGGGGGAAATGATCTGCTATTGGGTGTGGAAAAAGGACTGAAGCCCTGAGGGCCAGCAGAAAGAATAGAAACAGACAACCTTGAGACCTAGTAGGTGGAAGGAACCCTCCAGAATGCACCAGAAGCATGGGAGGTGAGAGACACCCCAGACTCAAAGGGAGGGACCTTAGATGAAATGCCCTACAGTGAGAAGAGGGAACTTGTTGAGCCTACCTCCAGCAGAAAGACATGGCATCAAGTGAGGGAGGGGCTTGCCATCCCACAATCAAAACTCTGACCCATAAACATTCCTGTTTGAAAGAACTTCAGCGATGGAAATGGAAAGGAGCCTGAGGAAAAGAAGGTCCGGCCACAGGCCCAAAGTGGGATCCAGCTCAAGGAAATGCCCCTAGGCCTGACACTATTACTGAGGCTATGGAGAGTTCACAAAAAAGGGACATGTCATGACTGTGCTCCAGAAGACCCAACAAGCAGCTAAAAAAGTCAGATGCAGGTATTTGCATCCAACCAATGGACAGAAGCTGCTGACCCCTGTGGTTGAATTAATTAAAAGCTGAAAGAAGCTGAGAAGGAGACTGACTCTATAGGAAGACAAGCAGGCTCAACTAATCTGGACCCCTCAGATTGCTCTGACACAGTCACCAACCAGTCAGGCAGCATACATCAGCTGATATTATGCCCCCAAAACATATACATCAAAGAAGATTGTGGGAAGCCACATACGCCACTATTCGCCATTACAAGATGGTGCTGAGACTTTCAGCCAAGAACTACCGAAGTGATAGGCTTTCAGCCAAGAACTGCCAGTAGTGATAAACAACTTCATTGCGCATGCACTAGTCTGAGTCACTGCCCAGGCCCGGAGCATTTAAGTTGGGGCTTGCTATTAGCACCAATCATATACCAACACGTCCCTCCTAGGCCTATTTAAGCAGTACCAGTTTCCGGGCTCGGGGTCTTTCGCTTCCGCAATCGAACCCGCAATAAACGTCTGCAGAAGGATCCTGTTGTAGCATGTCTTTCTTGCTGGCAAGATAGGCGATCGCTACAGAAGATGACCTAACCCTCAAGAAACTGGAGGCCCCAGGGAGTTTAGAGGTCTGGTGGGGTAGAGAGTGGGAGGTGGAGTTGGGGTGGGGACATCCTTGTGGAGACAGGAGGTGGGGAAGACATAAGGGATGTGGAAGAGTCAAAGGGTAGACCAGAAGGGGAATAAAATCCGGAGTGTAAAATTTAGTTGAACTGAGGGGAACTTGAAGCCTGAAGCTTAGCAAAAGTGTAATGTCTGATCACAGAAGTGGAAGAAAAAAAATATATAGTTTGTTTCATGTAAGTTTTATAGATGGTTGTATTATTAAAAAAGGAAGGAAAAATTCAGAGTACTTACAGAAAATCAAGTGGATAAACAGACATAAGAACATTGCATCCACCTTATTTTCAAGATATCAATGACTTCATTTCTGAATTTTATCAATTTGATGACTAAAAAGTAGCTATTATCTGGGTGAGAGGCTAATTCGATCATTTGGATCAGAATGTCCCCATAATGGCAGTGATTTTAGTGTTATCGCAGTTTTATTTTAGTTCTCTGCTCATAATTAAGTGTATGCCAGCCATTTTTACATAATATAAATCTATTTCTTGTTTCTAGAAACTACATATCTAATTTACAGTGAACAAAAGAGGCCAATATTACATCTGGTGAAGAAAGTAAAAGGCAAATATGAAAATATTATACAATAATGTTATTACTTTCTTCTTTGTTAATTCCTAGCACTTTGCAAAATCGAGTAGTTTTAGTTAAAACTTTACATAAATTACCTCTCTTTTGACAAAATTTTATGTGTTGCCATGGAAGATTACTTTTTTTAAACATCCATAGTTTCTTATTGACAATTGTAAAGAAAGACAATATTCTAAGACACAACCACTGAGTTGAGAGAAAACTTATACTTAAATAAAGCTGACTTAGTCTTTTGCTTTGCTGTTTTACTTTTCTGTATTCTTCCCATTAAGCCCCAAGAGACCAGTATGGCATAGGGGAAAATCTTTTGAAGTACATCTTCATAAAATATGTCTGAAGAAATGCTTACTTCATTTCAATTATTTTCCCCTTTACTTACAGGACAGTCTGCTTCACAGAATATTATCTTGAGCACAATACTGACTTCCAACTAACTCAGCCTGAGGAAGTAATCATGGTTTAACCCTCAGAGTTTCATGGATAGGTGCCAGCTAGGTTTATTGCAATGTAATGAATTCTTTGGCTTCTGTGACACTATCAATATTGGATCCTCATCAGCACTTGTCCCATTTATTCTGTTGTTGTCTGTGTGGCTAATGGAACTATGTCACCAGAGAGGAAAACTGGTAAGCCTGACCATTAAAGAATTCTTCTAGCAATACTCAAAATTGAGAATAGAAGGTGTTTGAATCTACTTCTGACCAGGTTCCTGTCCTGGTGCATGTGAACATGACACCCCGCTAAGAGGACCATGACACCCCACTAAGAGGACCATGACACCCCACCAAGAGGACCATAACAGTTTGTTATGATATAACATAGAAACCCAGAGTTCTCCATGCTAATGAAATATCTAGATTGACTCCAAGAGTGTAGCTAATAAGCTTCTCTTCCTGGGAATCCCTTCCTGCAAAAGATTCAATTTCTGGTTCACTCTGAGTAACTTCTATGCATCCTTTTCTACCATGAATAGTTTCGACAAGCAAGAATTGTCTCCTTCTTCAAGGACCAGCCTTACAGGGAAGCCTTAGTTCTGTGGAACTGTGCCTAAGTTTCCTTCAGAAGGCCCCTCTAGCCCATGGCCCATTTTCAACTCCTCCCAGTGGCTTCTGGATGCACTGAAATTTGAGAACCACAGGTTTGGTCCCAGTCCAAGTCATTTCTAACCTGGAGAAACATGGGCTGGGGCCCTTATCTTAGGCTTTGTGATATCTCCCCAAAGGGGCAAGTTTGTATCATCCCAGTGCCAGTAAGAAAGGAATGAAACCTAGCACCTCTGTGTTTTGCCTTCCTGACACCCAGTGGTAAGACAGAAAGACAGTTGGCCTGAGTCATGGATATCCTGCAGCTTTGAAACAGAAGGACTGGCCCCTCCACACATCTCAATCATTTGCAGATGATATAGATTTTGGAGTGGGCCAAGTCAGATCTTGGGTGGTAGCTTAGGGGGCCAGTCCACCAGCTCTCCCTTACTCACACCCCCAGGGCAAGTTCTCTAGTAATACTCTGGCTTGGCCATCCAATACCATCTCTGGCAGGAGGCAGGGTCAGCACTCCTTCTCTCAAGCCCTCTGGGCCTGCTCATCTGCACCCAAGCCTCCAAAGCCAATGCCACTGTGCTCTTGGCCCCAGTCAAGGTGGAGTGACCCAGTCTCCCAAGTGCTGCAGTCTGTGGGAAACTGGGGGGGGGGTGGTATCCCTCCTGCTGCCACACAGTTTTAGGGGAGGGTGGTGGAAGGGTGCTGCCTCACTTGTGCTTTTATACTCAGGGCCAGATCTACTATGTTGCCCAAGAAATGTTTAGTCTCCCTCTGAATGTTCCAACTAGTGAGCAGGAAGGTCTAACTCACTCACTTTTCTCTCAAAATCCACAAGCCAGTTTTCCCAACTACAATAGGTGGTAAGGGACATGAAGGGGCATCACATCTGCAACACTGACACCTCCCAGGAGTGTAGAGGTGGGGCCCGCTCTCCTGAGTCACTGCTACAGTGACTTATTTAATACTGAATTCAAAATAGTAGATTCTCTCTCTGTGTCTCTGTTTCACTGTCTCTGTCCAGCTCTCTTTTTCTCTCTCTCATGTGGTGTGTGTGTGTGTGTGTGTGTGTGTGTGTGTGTGTTTGAATAAGTGTATTTTATATTTGTGAGAATGAAATCCAGGGCCCTTGGAATGCTAAGAAAGTGCCCCAAGACTGTGCTATAACTTTAGCCTAATTATTAATGCATGCAATTTAAAAGTGTTCTTATGTAGAAATTAAAAGGTTCTATCCAACTCATTATATTCATATTTTAAATATTTGCAAGTAAAGATAAAGAAGCATATTTTTAATGTATATTTGAAAACATGTATTACATCATCATACTCTTTTTGCTATTTCATTTCAAAATGGTCCTGAGGTAAAGGTTATTATTATTTTTTGTAGTTGTTGAAGTATATTTTATTTTATTTTATTTTTCTATATTCTTTGTTTACATTCCAAATGATTTTCCCTTTCCTGATTCCCTCCTCCCCATAAGTCCCACAAGCCCTCTTCCCTCCACCCATTCCCCAATCAAACCCCTTTCACTTCTCTGTCCTGGTACTCCCAGACAATGCTGCATCAAGCCTTTTCAGGACTAGGGCACTCTCCTTCCTTCTTCTTGGAAATAATTTGATATGTGAATTGTATCTTGGGTATTCAGAGCTTCTGGGCTAATATACACTTATCAGTGACTGCATTCCATGTGTGTTCTTTTGTAAATGAGTTATCTCACTTAGGATGATATTTTCCAGTTCCAACCATTTGTCTAAGAATTTCATGAATTCATTGTTTTTAATTGCTGAGTAGTATTCCATTGTGTGAATATACCATATTTTCTGTATCCATTCCTCCATTGAGGGACATCTGGGTTCTCTCCAACTTCTGGCTATTTTAAATAAGGCTGCTATGAACATAGTAGAGCATGTTTCTTATTGCATGCCAGGGAATCCTCTGAGTATATGCCCAGGAGTGGTATAGCAGGGTCCTCCAGAAGTGTCATACCCAGTTTTCTGAGGAACCACCAGAGCCAGACTGACTTCCAGAGGGGTTGTATCAATTTGCTTTCCCACCAGCAGTGGAGGAGTGTTCCACTTTCTCCACTTCCTTGCCAATACCTACTGTCTCCTGAGTTTTTAATCTTACCCATTCTGACTGGTATTAGGTGAAATCTCAGGGTTGTTTTGATTTGCATTTCCCTAATGACTAATGAGGTTGAACATTTTTTCTTTTTTTTTTAATTTTCTATATTCTTTGTTTATATTCCAAATGATTTTCCCTTTCCTGGTTCCCCCCCCTCCCGCTAAGTTCCATAAGTCCTCCCTCCACCAGTACCCCAATCAACCGCCTCCCATTCCTCTGTCCTGGCAATCCACTACAATGCTGCATCAAGCCTTTCCAGGACCCAGGCCCTCTACTTCCTTCTTCTTGGGAATGAATTGATATGTGGGTTTTGTTTTAGGTATTCTGAGATTCTGGGCTAATATCCACTTATCAGTGACTGCATTCCATGTGTATTCTTTTGTGAAAGGAAATGATGCCCTTCACAATAGCCACAAACAATATAAAGTATCTTGGTGTGACTCTAACCAAACAAGTGAAAGATCTGTATGACAAGAACTTCAGGTATCTGAAGAAGGAAATTGAAGAAGACCTCRGAAAATGGAAAAATCTTCCTCACTCATGGATTGTCAGGATTAATATAGCTAAGATGGCAATATTACCAAAAGCAATCTACAGATTCAATGCATTCCCCATCAAAATCCCAAATCAATTCTTCATAGATCTAGAAAGAGCAATGCTCAAATTCATCTGGAATAACAAAAGACCCAAGACAGCTAAAACTATTCTCAACAGTAAAAGAAATTCTGGGGGAATCAGTCTCCTGGACCTCAAGCAATACTACAAAGCAAAAGTGTTAAAAACTGCATGGTATTGGTACAGTGACAGGAGGGTGGATCAATGGAATAGGATTGAAGACTCAAAAATGAACCCACAAACCTATGGTCACTTGATCTTCGACAAAGGAGCTGAAAACATCCAGTAGAAAAAGATAGCCTTTTCGACAAATGGTGCTGGTTAAGTTGGAGGTCAGCATGCAGAAGAATGCAAATCTATCCATTCTTATCTCCTTGTACTATGCTCAACTGAAAGTGGATCAAGGACCTCCACATAAAACCAGACACACTGAAACTAATCAAAAAGAAAATGCTGAAGATCCTTGAGGACATAGGCACAGGGGAAAAGTTCCTGAACAGAACACCAATTGCTTATGTTCTAAGATCAAGAATTGAAAAATGGGAACTCATAAAATTACCAAGTTTCTGTAAAGCTAAGGACACCTTCAAATGGACAAAACAGAAACCAACAATTTGGGAAAAGATCTTCACCAACCCTACATCCAACAGAGGGTTAATATCCAATATACACAAAGAACTCAAGAAATTAGACTCCAGAAAACAAAATAAATAACCCTACTCAAAACGGGATACAGAGCTAAACAAAGATGTTGAACATTTCTTAAGGTGCTTCGCAGCCATTCGAAGTTTTTCAGGTGAAAATTCTTAGCTTTGAACTACATCATTCCCCGTTTCATTTCCGGGTCTTTAATTCTATTCCATTTATCTACTTGCCTATCAATGTACCAATGACATGCAGTCTTTAATACAATTTCTATTTCTTTTTCTTTTTCTTTTTCCTTTCTTTTCTTTTCCTTTCTTTTCTTTTCTTTTCTTTTCTTTTCCTTTCCTTTCCTTTCCTTTCCTTTCCTTTCCTTTCTTTCTTTTTCTTTTTTGAGACAGTGTTTCTCTGTGTAGCCCTGGCTGTCCTGGAACTCACTCTAGAGACCAGGCTGGCCTCGAACTCAGAAATCCACCTGCCTCTGCCTCCCAAGTGCTAGGATTAAAGGAGTGTGGCTTTAATCACTGGCTTGAGCTTCTTTCTACTATCTCTTTTATTCTGTTGTTGATATTTGTATCTACGATCCCTGATTTCTTCCCAAGGTTTTCTATCTTCAAAGTTGTCTCCCTTTGCAATTTCTTAGTTGTTTCTACCTCTGTGTTTAGATCCTGGATGGTTTTGCTTAGTTCCTTCAATTGTTTGTTTGTGTTTTCCTGCAATTCTTTAAGAGATTTTTGTGTTTCCTCTTTCATGCCTTCTGCCTGTTTGTAGGAAGCCACCCTTATGACATGGCGCTTTCCACACGCACCGCGTGGCGGTTTCCCATGTCTCGGTCTCCACCTCCCCCGTGACGTCATGTAGAAAGCTACCTTTGCGCCCGCCATTA
>BDUI01000025.1:1419070-1431152 GCA_002335545.1 Apodemus speciosus
GTCTTCCCCAGTTTCTTTTCTATTAGTTTCAGTGTGTCTGGTTTTATGTGGAGGTCCTTGATCCACTTGGAGTTGAGCTTAGTACAAGGAGATAAAAATGGAATGATTTGCATTCTTCTCCATGCTGACCTCCAATTGTACCAGCACCATTTGTTGAAAAGGCTATCTTTTTTTTTTCCCCCAGTGGATGGTTTTAGCTCCTTTGTCAAAGATCAAGTGGCTATAGGTGTGTGGGTTCATTTCTGTGTCTTCAATTCTATTCCATTGTTCTATCTGCCTGTCACTGTACAAATAGCATGCTGTTTTTAATGCTATTGCTCTGTAGTACTGCTTGAGGTCCAGGATTCTGATTCCCCCAGAAGTTCTTTTACTATTGAGAATAGTTTTAGTTATCCTAGGATTTTTTGGTATTCCAACTGAATTTGAGAATTGCTCTTTCTTACTCTGTAAAGAACTATGTTGGGATTTTGATGGGGATTGCATTGAATCTTATTTTTACTTATAAAGTAATATTTAAATTTTTATCTCATTTAATTCCATGATTTCTCATTTAAATTGATGTACTTATTAATCATAGTGGAGCATATCTCATCAATCATCAAGATATATATATATATAATATTTGTATATTTATGTGTATTACATTAGAAGAAACCTCATTTTGAATGGTCAGTTAGAGTAACCCAAGTGACTCTCAAAGCAATATAAATCATCAACATAGCACTTCATTACCTCTCTTTCATTGAGTGTGCACTATTGCTGAAGACAGCACATACAAGTGCAACAATACACACTAGGGCACAAGACTCACATGATTCGCACTTTATCTTACTTGAAACCTCAACAATCTTGCTACTATTGTTCCAGAGATTAGTAAGCATCTGTTAAGGGAGGCAGGCAATGAACCAGTCCCATCCACCTTAAACAAGTATGACCCATAACAATTACCAACATTGCATGATAGGCATACAGGTGCAATAAATGGTACTCAATATGTGGAGGCAACTTACAGCTCTTCAATTGGATTTAAAGTCCAATCAAGGGGTGGGAATTCATGCCTGGTACTGGAAATCTTGACAGTGTCATATGGTTCCTGGGGTCATGGACCATAAGAAATTATCTACTGAATTCTTAGCTCTTAATTACATATTAAATAATTTTGCTTATTCAAATAATATCCACCTATAAAATTTGTATATATTTGTTTTCTATATATTAAGGTATTTTAAAAATATGTTTTGAGTTTAAGTCTTATTGCTAGAATCATGCTAGAAGAAAGAATGAAGACCTAACTTCAATAATCCTAGATATTTGTTGAGTTCCATTCAGTGAGAAACAAAAATGAAATGGAATTACTGGAAAGATGACGTCTTCCTGTTAAGAAAATGTCTATTCTTTCAGATGATCTAGCACTCACACAGGTTCACAACCATCCTTCAAGGAAGTTCCTATCTTAGTTATAGTTGTGACATAGTTTCTGTATTTTACACTGGCATTAAGAGTATCTTTTTGTTTTAATAGTGCTTTTGATTTTTCTTTTTTTATTAGATATTTTCAAATGATTACCCCTTTCCTCATTTTCCCTCCAAAAACCCCCTATGCCATCCCCTCTCCCCCTTCTCACCAACCCACCCACTCCAGCTTCCCTGTGCTGGAATTTCCCTACACTGGGGCAACGAACCTTCACAGGACCAAGGGCCTCTCCTCTCTTTGATGTCCGACAAAGCCATACTCTGCAACATATGTGGCTAGAGCCATGTGTATTCTTTGGTTGGTGGTTTAGTCCCTGGGAGCTCTGGTGGTACTGGTTGGTTTATGTTTTTGTCTCTCCTGTGTTCTGAATTCTTACAAACTCGACTACTGTGTACAATTTTCAGTAGAGATATGCCGTTTTACAACAGTTTTAGAAAACTTGTTAGAGAACATCATCATTGTAAGACTCTGTAACAGTTCAAGCAATACTACATTATTGTCACTGATGATGATGAAGAGGACAATTAACATATTTCTGAGCCTTTCAAAATTGCTGCTTTGCTTCGAAGTTGCTCACTAAACCTTCCTATGTATATTGTTAAAATTTCTATAAGCCAGTTTCTTACTTAATTTATTTATCATTTAAAATACAGATTTTATATAATGTTTTCATTTTACAAGTTAAATAAAATTTTAAAGTTAAGTAAAATGGATGATTCTTAAGTAAGGACTACAGTTTMACTCAGCATTCATTTTAAATTTTAGCCATGCATTACATGACCTAATACTGTAAATTAGCTATATAAATAGAGGGAAAAAAAGCTAACCACCTTATATAACAAATTACGTTTTGTAAGTCTTGAAGTATATTCCATGACAGTAGTGGACTTCTCAATGAATTATCTTCATCTATTACTAATATCTTTAATTTGATTTTTGGTGATATGATATTTGCCGTAGATTTCAACAAAACTTCAGGTGCTATTTTCACATGACTGTAAAATACTAGGAATGTTTCATGCTGGGATAGTGACTGGTGATTTAAAGCTGTCTGTCTATTTGAGAATAGGTGTAACCAAAGACTCATACTTTTCTTCGGTTGCTTTTGTTTATTAGACATCCTTCTTGATTTAATGTATGGCTTCCTGCTTCTGCAATAGCAGAGCCTCTCCATTTGTCATTTGGATAACTTCAAGTATTTCAGAAGTCTCCTCGTGACAACATTAATTTCAAATTCTGTTAGCAGATTTCATTTCTCAATGTCCAGCTCCCATCTATGACATGGTGTTTGTTTAATCTGCCTGTCAACATGGAATGCTCAGTGATAAATCACAGGTCCACTTCTGGTCTATGTGGTGTCATATCATATTTCTGTGTGTTGGCTTCAAAACACTACTACAAAGGGTTCATTTTAGGTGTGCAATATAACTTTTGAATTCCCAGGACATGAACTGGCTTATGTCCTTTAAGGAAAAAATGTATTTCTTGATTATTATTGGTTGATTGTTACTTTAACTTCTGTTGTTTATAAGAATTGCACCATAGAATTCTTTCCATTTGGTAGCCAGTGACTTGACCTTCCTTGATATCTTTTGTTATTGTTGTGTCAAAAAACAACTCCAGGTGATAATGAATTGTGAGATCAAATTAGCTCTAGCCAGATGGATATGAATTTACATAGATAACTGACAATGTTAAAATTTATTTTTAAGGCATCATCATTCAGTCTTTATCTATATAGTTTCTTACTTATATAGTTTACTTGATAAATAATACATGTATGATATGCCTTATTCTGTTCTAGGTATGAAAGGTTATTTCCCAGTTGCATAAAAATGGTAAAATATTTACAACTTGGGCTTTTGAATGGTTTTTAAAAGTTACTTATATATTAAATATGAACTAATATATTTTACATAAAATGCATATTTTATATAATATATAGTATTACATAATGTTATTTTTATATTTTAAGTAAAAATGTATATATATATATTAAAGTGCTCCACTATTCTCTTTATTGTTCTTATCACTTTGGCAACATAATTAAGATAACTAAATCTTCCAAAATCCTGACAAAATAATCATCCCAAGACAGACCAAATAAAAAACAATCAATACCCTAAAATTTATTTGCATTTGATTTATGACCTCTGTTTCCATGTAACTTTGATACAAGTGAGAGTCAAATAGAGAAAATGAACACACTTTCAATTTCATTTTTGGGTAGCTATATTAATATATAGCTTACTTGAAATTTATTTGTCAAACTTGTTGGAAAATTAAGGAATACGCTTTCATGTTTATTAGGAAGAAAACAACACAAGGCCAAGGAATGTGTCTACTTTTCCCCATGAAAGCCTGAAAACCCAATGTGGCTAAAAGTTAGTATTTGCAATGACTGTTGAGTACATTAATTAGATCATAAAAGAAAATGATAACATAATATATATTATATAATAGCATTTATTATATAATATATATTAAGGAAATATATATATTTATATAAATAAATAAAATTATATATTATATAAATAAATATATAAATAAAGATATACACTTCATATAATATGTTTTTTACTCATTTGTTTATGAAGTATATTGCTAGATGAGGAGATGTGACTGACTGCAGGAGCTTGTATGTGTCTGCAAAAACTTTGAAATATATCTCCAGTCTCCTAAGCTCCTTTCACTCAAATAAATATTGAACAGTAGTTTAACCATGTGGTGGGTATACCATGAAGTCAGTTACAAAAAATAAGCCATTATTATTGAATGCTTTGACAGATATTAAAGATTCTATCAAATTGGAACAGAATTTATTTCCCTAAACTGTCTATATCTGCACTAAAAAGTGTATGGCCAGTGAATAAAATGGCACATTGGACTCAAGAAAGACAAGCTAAACCCAATTCTCAAAGTAACCAACCATCAAACAAATAACAGCAAACAGTTTTAAGACAAAGATATGTCTCCCATTTCAAAGTCTACTGTGACCCGAGTACCTTTTGTATAGGTGTATTTGTATATATGTGAAATAATAAATTTCACTTGAAATATGAGACATTATTTATTGTTTCCAGGTCATACACATTATATCATATACTTGGGAAATTTGTTTTAATTTAATCCTGTTGTTAGCTGCTAATAGCTGGGCCTCTGAAAATGTAAAACTTTCATTCACATCGCAATTAAGAATGGGTTGCTTCATGAATTCAAGGGAACAAGGAGACCTAGTAGAATAAATACTGGATGAAAAACAAATGAAATTAAAAATATCTCACACTGTGAGTATCACATATTGGAATGTATTAGTAATAAAATTCTAGCCAACCCTTTTCTATGTTTATTGGTCATATCTTAATACAAGATTTTATGTAGTTCTCTGGGGTCTCATACTGAGACCCATAATGAGTCAATACTCATTATCTCAGTATTATACAGAGTTAGTGTTGTCAAATTGCATAACTTTAAATAACTGTTCCTTCATGAAAACTAAGGCTCCAGAACACCTTCTCACGAATAAGTGTCATAAAATCAAAAGAGGAGATTTTGCTGAAAATATTCAAATGACGTATTCACTTGATAGGAACATCATGATTGGAGGACAAATCACACGATCCCGAGTTTTAAGACTGCAACACAGAAGGCTGGAGAAATGTTTCAGCTCTTAAACATACTGTTTGCTCTTCCAGGGGTCAATTCCTGGCTAACAAGTATCTGTAGCTCTAGTTCTGGGGAATTTGATTCCCTTGGCTGCCCTTTGTGGGCACTAGATTCACACAGAGCACAAATATGTATGACTGTAAAATAATCATACAGATAAAACAAAAATACAAAAGAGGAGAAAAATTCAGTACAGAATCATACTGATGAAAAACTATCGAGACCTGCTCTTTTCTCAAGGGAAAAGGAGGATGAGGGAGTCTGGAGGAGTAGAGGGTATAGGTATATTTTGGAGGAGTATAGGGTGGTAGGTATATTTTGTATGAGAGAAAAATCTATTTTCAATATAAAAAGGAAACTTGTTATTAACTTTAAATTATTAAAAGACTAATAATGGTACTTCTAGGAAAGCATCTTTGGCTTCATGCTGTTAATATGTGCCATGTATGAATCTGCTAAGTGTCTTGGAATATGCCATAGAACACAAAAATTAAATAGAAATATAATCGAGTGTGTTAATTTCCATATTAAAATGGCTGATGTGTCAGTTTGCAGGAGAATATTTAGATCATGCTAAGTTAGCTCTTGCAATGCACAGGCATACACCTGATTTAGATTTTAAAATTAATGGACTTAAAAAATCTGAATTGGCTGTTTTAGTATTTTTAAATGGAGAAGCAGTTATAAGATCCAGTGAGAATTTAAGCCAAGCTAATGAGCTTCTTCCAGTCAATGGCTTGAAGTATTTGGCTTAATTTCTCTAGAATTGGTAGGTCAATGTTTAGGAAATAATAAAGGATAAGCAAATATTTAAAGAACAAAATTGAACTGGTTCCTAATGAACATAATTATCAATCAGTTTTTGATCAATGCTTTCATTCATCTAGTATATATAAGGCTGCTTTGTTAAAAGCTATTTTATATAGATCTTTTTCTAATAAGAGCATTTGTCCATAATTTTTCAGACTGTTATAAATCCAGTTGATCTTATATACATATGGAATAAATCTGGTCATCAGAACTTAGGTTGAAATATATTGATGGTGACTGTTATTTGCTATCTGATAAGGAGATATTCTTACTCCTCAGGACTGGTTCCTAAATATCAGCTACTAATCTGCTATACAAGGGAGATGATCTTGCAGGATGACAGATGAGATTTCCACTCTGTACAGTAAATTCCATGGCATTTTGTTTTTGTTTTAATCAAGCATGGATATTTTTAAAGTACTAGAAGCAACCAACGAAATGTAAGCAAATAACATCAAGCAGATTGTGAGAAAATTATCATAAGAACAAATACATAAAATTTTAACTCTTTAGATTTCTTTTGAAATACTTAAAGCACAGTCATACCAAGTTAATTATTGGTGAGATTCTAATTGCAGTAATGCAGAGATATTTTCTTCCAGCAACATTGCTGTTCTGCCAAGGAGTCACATCCAAAGACCTTCTAGGCTTGTGTGATCCTCATGGAATGTAGACATGCCACACACCATTAATCCCTCTAGATAGAATACAGGCATGCCCTTAGTACTCATCTTTAATCCCAAAGAATAAAAGTAAAGTTAGTCTGTAAAGGAAGCATCCATGTTTGAAAGTGACTGTTTCATTAATCATTTTATTTGTTTACTTTTCAAATGCTATTCCCCTTCCCTGTATCCCCTTCATGAATCTTGCACCCCATCCCCTTCCCCCTTGCCTCGAAGAGCTTGTTCCCCAACCCATCCTACGCCTGCCTCACTCCTCTAGAATCCCCTTTCTCTGGGGCATCAAGTCTCTACAGGACCAAGCACATCTCCTACCAATGATGCCAGATGAAGTAGTCTTCTGCTGCATATGTAGCTACAGCCATAGATGCATCCATGTATACTCTTTGGTTGGTGGTTTAGTACCTGGGAGCTCTGAGGGGGTCCTGTGAATTGATATTGTTGTTCTTCCTATGGGGTTGCAATCCTCTTCAGCCCTGCTGACTCTTCCATTGGGGTTCCAGGGCTTAGTCCAATGACTGGCTGTGAACACTTGCATCTGTCTCAGTCAGGTGCTGGCAGAGCCTCTCAGAGGACAGTCATACCTCTGAGTCTGCTCCTGTCTGCCAGCACATCTTGGCATCAGCAACAACAAAGTGATGTATCAGAGAAAGATTGACAGAATAAGTCAGAGGTAGGATATGCCCAATTCTCAGAAGAAACAGCAAAGAGAGTTGTTGTAAGAGAGGGAATAGATGTAGTTTTACCAGGACAGTTTTACAGAGATAGAATGAAGAGGGAACAAGCTAGATACAGGTGAAGACAGAATGAGCCAGAGAATGAGAAAGAGCTAGAATAGTAGAAAAGATTACCAACCTAGTATTAGACCAGACGAGCATTTCACTCAAAAGCACAGAAGAGCTAGAAGTAATCAGTCTGCGTGGATAGGTGTTTGAGCCAGAAGAGCTAAGTGGAATCAGCCAGCATGAATTCAGAAAGAACTAGAAAATGTAGTTTTTCAGCAGTAAGCCTCCAAGGTGACAATTACTTCTGGGGAATAAAACAGGGTAAAAAAATTTTCTGCCTCTAACATGTTATTGTATGACTTTTCTCAAATATAGCAAGTTGTGATCCCACACTTAACCATAAATTGCATCATATCAGAGATATGTCTTAGAACATACTTGCATTTCTGGAAAGAGTCATCAGCTTTATCATTCTTATCTGGGCAGGTCTTACAATTTCTTTTACATGAAACCTCTATGTAGGATTTTTTTGTATTTTATTTTACTTGAAAGTAGTTATTTTCCAGCCAAAGTGTGCTGTCATGGTTATAAGAAAAAAACTTGAAAACTGACAGCACCTCAACAAAGAGAGCACAACTTGTCTGGAGAGCTAAGAATCTATTTGTATTTTCATTATTATTCTTATTTATTATTTAGAAACATCTAGTTGAGTAGCATGTAGGATCTTTTGAGTGTCTTTTCAAACTTATAAGCTTAAAAAAGGTATTTTACATTGGCATTTTGTTAGTGAATAGGACATTTAAACATGTTTTAAAGTGTATGGGGCAGTGAGGCTGATTTATGACAGAGGCTAACCTCAGGTGCAAATCTTCAGGAAAAAAGTCATTAATTTATTTACTTGGTTGGCTGGTTGCTTATTTATTTTTATTTAATTACTTATTTATTTAATTGGTTGGTGGGTTGCTTTGAAACAGAGCTGCCATCAAGCAACAGGAATCTTTCTAACTCCGTCTCCCCAGCTTTGAGTTCACTTGCCCATGTCACCAAATCAGATTCTCTTTATTTATTTTTTGGCTATTGTTGTTTCTAAAGGTTTTTATTTTCTGATTTTATTTTATTTTAATTAATTATTTATTTATTTATTTTTATTTTTATTTACATATACATGTGTATGTATACATAATATACATTTTTTGGATGTGAACCAATGCAGCCAGATGACCACTGAGGTCAGAAGAGGGCAGTGCTTTCCCAGGAGTTATGAGCTACCATGTGTGTACTGGGAACTGAACCTGGCCCTTCTGTAAGAACAATAATTGAATTAAGCATTGATATATCTCCTCAGGAATATATCTTGATTTTTAATGTGGCTTCTGGAGCATAGGACATGTCATTGTTAAACTATGGTTATGATTTTGCCAGCTAACTAACTAGTCAGCTCTGTACAAGTTCAGTTTCATATAATAGATTTTAATTTGGGGGAGCAAACTGAACCCGTGGCTTTTCTCAAGATAAGCACAAAATTTACTACTGAGTTGTGCCATCATTAGGGATTTAATTATTAATCATTAAAATAAACAACATCTCTCTATGTGTGCATTTTTATCAAGGTAGAATAGGTTTGGAACATGCAATATGTACTTTGCTTGGCTAGCAACCTTATCGTTTCCTTTCTACTGCTTAACTTTCTATTTTCTCTTTCAGTTTTTTCTCCTTTATCCAATTGACACTTTCTCAATTGTATGCCCTTGAATTATTCCATATTTAGAAACTGAACAAAAACTATGAATATATATACCCAAATATGTATATGTATGTATATAATGCATATATGTATGTCCTAAAATCATGTTAGATGATGTTTTCCGACTGTGAATAAAATATTTTTCAGGAAATAAGGGTTCTGTTAGCTTTTCAAGATGCCAGCAATATTTTTCCATTTTGTACCTCTGTGTTTGTATTGAGACCATTGATCGTCATTACTTTGAGATGTAAGTGAGAATAAGTAGAATTTAATATAGAATAGAAATTTCAAATATAATGTAAAATCTCATATTTATTTCAGAAGTGGCATTGTGCAAGAAATCTGATGCACATCTCAAGAACATATTTGTTACACAGAAATCTCATTGTCCCAGAAAAGGGGAACATTTGGAAAAGAAAATAATAAAGTCACAAATTGAACTAAGAAATACCAAAAGTGTAAATTTATCATCAATAAAATTATGCTTAGGCTCACAGATTATGTTGTGCCTGCAACTGAATTTTGGTCAGTAAGATTTAAAAAAATAAAAAAAACCCTATGTAATAAAGATGCTGGAATTTTTTATTGTATTCTGATAAATGAAATAAATCGATTATCACCATCCCTTTATCCTATATTCTGAGATGAAGGTGAATGTGAAAGAAATAAAAATCTTCAGGCTGGGGATGGGGGCTAGGGGATAAAACACGCTGAAGGGAAACAAGAAGACAATTTCAACATCATCACGGCTCTGAAGAAAAACCAGGGCTGTGCACTCCCTGAACTGGTACAGGCAAGCTAAAGTGATAAAATAGACCAGTTATCCATGGAAATGGAAATGTAGTTTGATAACTTGTGTTTTAAATTCCTCTTGAAATAAGTGGTATATAATCATCTGAAGTGTACCATGAATCTAACATTTCTTGATTAAATATTGGGGAAAGTATCTCTATTGTCTGACAATATGTGTTTAAATACAAGTAGCATCCCTCTCTGGCCATGTGCCAAAGGGTAATTTTGAGAGTTTTAGTGTATTTTGTGTTTATCATAAATAAGAGAGATAAAATGTAAAGCATATGAAATGAAGCAACACGAAGTTCTGCCTTACAGTCAATTCTCACTATTTTTATTTGTAATGACTTATAGATTTATAATTTTTGCATATGTATAAGAAAAAAATAACATCAATAATGAGAAATTATCAAACTCCAACCATTCTGCCTTTAAATCCAAATTCTGCATAGTTGTTAAAGCTTTAAAACATTAGTAAAGTTTTCATTCAGGTTTTGCTGTTTCAAACAGAGATATTTAAGACATTGTTATCTTAGGGTATCACCATTGCAGGAAATGAAAAGAACATAGCAAATGCTTTAATTTAATTATGATCATAATAGGTGAGACATAAGCAGAACAGTGAATGGGATGCTCCTACACTCAGTCTAGTAAGTATTTAAACTGTAAAATGCAAGATACAGGAATATGAATGGCGTTTTAGACAGATTAAAAGCACACGAGAGGAATAACAACATTTCAACCTTTTGAAAAACAGTATTTGCTGATGGTTTACACAGGTGTATATAGCCCAAGAGCATGATGGAATTGCACATATTCTCTGAGTCAGAGGACTAATGGGCTTCTCGAGTATATATAGTTCTCGGATCTAGTTTTAAAAGCAGTTTCCTTGTTTGTGTTCTGTTGCTATGATAAAATACTGAAGAAATCTAACTAGGGTTTTATGTAACCCATTTAATAGTCCATTATTGAGAGAATCCATGGCAAGGAGTCATGGCTGAACTCTGTACATGGAAACTAGAGCAGAAACCACAAAGAAATGCTCCTCCCTTGTTCCCTCTTAGGCTCATGCGTGCAGCTACCTTTCTTATACAACTGAGTCTCATCTTCCTCTAGTAGCACTGTGCACAGTAGCGATGCTCTCACACCAATTATCAATCAAGAAAATGCCTCAAAGCCATACCCATCTGATAGACTTAATTCCAAATTGAGATTCTTCCTTTCCAGGTGTCTCTAGTTTGTCAATTTGAAAAAAAAAATATATAACTAGCATAATCAGTGTAAAGAGTGTTTTTCAAATCATATACTATAGAAAACAATTATTCCCCAGGAGACAAACAGGTCCTCTACATTGGAGAAAAAGGAAAACAGGTGCTAGCAAAGGATTTAGCAATGCATTTAGTAATATAATAGTAATCAGATGTTTTATTGCTGCAGTCAAAGCTCACATCCAGGTGTAGGTCAAGGTCATCATGCATGATGACTTTTAGAAATGAGAGAATGAAATATAACTTTGATCATCAAATGACATGGTACCATTTTCTATTTTCAGTCAATTCTGACAAGGATTCAGAGGATGGAGCCTCTGGAAGATATTAGCAATCAACTTTGAAAATGAGATAATCTGGAGCCAAAATATTTGTTTGAAAATGGGGATGGCAAAAGTTTGTAGTTCTCAGATACCCAAATGATAAAACCAACAATTTGGGAGATATAACTGAAAAATACTGGACTTGTTTTCTCATGTCAACCAAATAAATTAAAAATAGCATTTTAAAAGAAAAATGTATCCAAAAAATTGTAAATTCATCATCCTTCTAATTTCAACTCTTTTTATTTAAAGTACATTTTGAAATGTTTCAAGCAATGACCAAATGTTATTTTATAAATATCTAATGTATATTCATTATACAAAATAAGGGGTTTCATAAAAATATTTTAATTCAAATATATCATGTACTTGTATCATATTCACCTCCTTTTCTTCCTTCCTATTTTCCCCTCTAGATTCCACTAGTGATTTTATTTTACCCAAACAATGTTGCTTCTACTACACAGTCTGATGTGTGTTTATCTTGATTTCATAACTAAGCTAGTGAAAAAACAATGCCATGAACACAGAAGTGTAGGCATCTCTATTCTATGCTGACTTAGCCCCACTCAGCTTATACTAATCAATTAGCTTCAGCATT
>BDUI01000025.1:1463449-1499478 GCA_002335545.1 Apodemus speciosus
ACACAGTGCCCTGAAGAAACACAGACCAGACCTCTATGCTTGGGAGGCATGGCCCACGGTGAGATGGAACGCAGGCAGAGAGTAACACTGTTTTCTTCATTGCTGCTGAAAAGGCAGAAATCTGCAATGAAAGGGCTGAAATTCGTTTTCACCTCACCGCCACTCTTTCAAGGAAGACAGTATGAGAAACCGTGCCAGGGATGTACACGTYCCAGGGAGAGGAGACGCCACACTAGGGATTAAGGACAGCAAAGATTCCCTCCGAAATGAAAACCAAGAGGCTCAGCCCCTATTCTTGTACGCCCTCACCCCCTCCCACGCACCRTTGCTCAACTCTTCCCCGCAGCCCACTCTGTGCTGGAAATAGACCGATAGACTGCTTGTCACACTTATGCAAGGCTCTCACAGCCTCGCGAACCTCTCACAGACTGACGGCGCAGAGTGGGAGCTCGCCCAAGAGGTTAAGAGTTGAGGTTTCACAGGGCTTCGTGGTACCCATGATGAGATGATGATACACAGAGTTGAGAAAGGCAGAAAACAAAGCCGATCTGTGGCTGTAACAGTCTTTGACATTTCTGCGTCCCAAGTGCCTGGCAAATATGTGTGCCTACTCTTCCCCACTGCTGCAGCCTTTTCCCTTGAGTTGGAACCAAATCGAGCCTGTGAAGAGTTTTGGAAAGAAATATGATGCCCTACATATTACTGTTGGGCGCTCTCCGACTGGCAATTCGGGCTTACAGGGACCATTTTGCTGTCTCTGTCTTGCTAAGCCTGGGCCTTGATCCCTGTGCTTGAGTTTCCTGCTGTGGCCTCTTCTGTGAACTCTTGTTAACTCCAGCATTGCTTCTCATTTCTTGGCTGTGGCAGCCCAGGAGCTGAGCTCTGTTTACAGAGAATAGTTGTTGATGCAGTAAGATATTCATGACATGAAGATGACTGATTTTTAAGTGCACAATTCAGCATCCTTAAGTATATTCACCTTGTGCAACTGTCACCACTATCCATCTCTAGGGAATTTTCACCTCTACTGCTTGAAATTCTGTGGGTGTTCAGCAATAACCTCCCTCYCCCTCTACATCRMGTCCTCCAGAAACACCCCCACTTCCTTCTGCACTTGACTCATCGCAGCTCTTCATGCAAAAGGAATCACACAGGAACTGCCTTTCTGCACTTATTGTGATTTCACACGACACTATTTTCAAGTCTTGCCCATGGTGTAGTGTAAACCAGAACTTCATCTCCTATAATTGTTGAATTATATTGTTCCATATTATRGACTATATTTTGCTCATCTGTTTATCCAGCAATAAACACACATGAATTGTTCCTGCCCTTTAACTATTACAAATGCACTACAGTGGTCTGAGTCTGATTCCACGATTTCAATTCTTTTGGTTCTGGAGCTAGATCAAATACTGATTCTGTTTTATTTTGTTTGAATTTAGAGCCTGAGTCTCACTGGCCTCAAACCTATTAAATATATAATCCAGGCTGGTCTTGAACTTGCAGTGTTCTTATGAGCTTTCTTTCTTTCTGTTTYTTTTTAAATCTTTCTTTTTTCCCCTATATTCTTTGTTTACATTCCAAATGATTTCCCCTTTCCCTGTTCCCCCCTTCCCATAAGTCCCATAAGCCYTCTTCCCTCCGTTCATTCCGCAATCACCCCCTCSCATTTCTCTGTCCTGGTACTTCCCTACAATGCTGGATCAAGCTTTCAAGGTGGTAGRATTACAAGGCTGAGCCATCATGCCCAGCCTGTGCACTAGTTTTGAAGGATGRCCATACTGTTCCCCACAACATTTCACAGCCTTACTAGTAGTGCAGTTTCTTCATATTTTTTCTGAAYCTTGTTGTTTTCTAATTCTGTGTGTTTTTGTTTAAATCATAATCTATGTGGATGTGAAATGGCACCCAGGCTGTGTAAAAATCATCACAGGTAAGCCCAGAGATTACAGTTTAATGGATCATAACTTTTTTTCAGAATTCATCAGGCTATATGAATATGGAGCCATGNCTTGAGGAGCATGAGGGACAGTTCTCTCTCTCTCTCTCTCTCTCTCTCTCTCTCTCTCTCTCTCTCTGTGTGTGTGTGTGTGTGTGTGTGTGTGTTTGTGTGTGTGTGTTGGAAAATAAGGTTACCCAATTCTACACAAGTAAAAGATTTTACTTTTTAAAATGTTATTTCTTCCTCAATAAATGGAGTAGACATTAGCCCCATTTTGTGAGGGGTTTTATTTTGTTCGTTATTTTGTAACCCTGAATGGCCTGGAACTTGCTTTGTAGACCATGCTGTCTAAGAACTTACAGAGACCTTCCTGTCTTTGAATCCCTAGTATGTGGGTTAAAGGAATGCACTAGCATAGCCCAGCAGAGTGTCCAATAAAAATGTTCCCTCCTGAAAGGAGGTCCAGTAACCTGCTCAACTTGGGATGCAGCTCAAGGGAAGGCTCCAAGTTCTGACACTATTACTGATGCTATGATGTGGTTACAGACAGGAGGCTAGTATAGCTGCCCTCCAAGAGGCCCAACAAGCAGCTGAAAAATGGATGAAGATACTTTCACCCAACCAATGGACAAAGTCAACCCTTTGGTTGAATTAGGGAAATGCTGCTAGAAGCAGAAGGGGAGGACAACCCAAGGGAAGACTAGCAGTCTAAACTACCCTGGACCCTTGGGATTTCTCAGATACTGAGCCACCTACCAGGCAGCATATGCCAGTTGATATGAGGCCATAGATCTCACCTCCCTAAAAGAAGACACACCCTTGAGAGATTTGAGGCCCTTGAGAGATTTGAGGACCCAGGGAGTAGGGAGGTCTAATGGGATAGGAACTAATGGATGGGGACATCCTCTAGGAGATGGGGGAGGAGGAATATGATGAAGAACTGTACAACAGTGGGCCAAGAGGGGAATAAGGACTGGACTGTAAAAAAGGATTAAAGAATAATACATATTATTATGTATTATATATATGATATATATTATATATATTATATATATTTCACATAGACCTCTACTTTGTCCTGGCATGTTCAATGTTTCTCTATTTACACAAATGTGTGAAAACATTTAATGCTTTTAAAATATGTTTTCTTTTTCAATTTTACGTGCTGGTAATACATAAAGTACATCATAACTCTTTATTAGAAGGGCCAAAGTATGTATATATACATAATACTATGAAATCATCCCTATTATCTCTTTTTATACTCTTTTCAATTGTGTAACTAACACTAATTACTAATTTAGCCATAATGTCATAACTCTCTGGCATCCCTCATGTAATTTGCTGTTTTATGTGTTATAGTTCTTGAAGAATCATATATAAAGTCAAATATTTTATGAATATATATTTTATTTTGCATAATGACTTTATTTGATCCATCTTGTGAAATAAAGGAAAATAAGCTTCATTTTAAGACTGAATAAGATTCTCTTGCAGGTATATATCTCACTTTGCTATTATATTCATCCATCTATAGTGGATATGTCCACATTCAAATTCTCATCGGTAAAGCCCATGTCCACAATAGCTCTTACTATGAATTTAATTATCCTATCTACTGAAGTAGATTTCTAACCCTATATTAACTATTCTTTAATTTCTGTGTTAAGGAGAACACTCACACAAGTATGCAAATAATTGTATCATATTAAATGAATAAAAAATGCAGAGTGGATTCAAATTTACACATTGTAGCTAATTCTTATTTTCTGTGCTTTTTTGTCTTGTTTTATTTGAGACAGAATCTCACATGTTAGCCTTTGTTGGCCTACTACTCACTATGAAGATCAAGTTGACCTTTAAATCACAGAGGTCTACTTGCCTCTGCCTCCCAAGCGCTGAGGTTGAAAGGATCACCATGCTTGGTTGGCTCTGCGATACACACACACACACACACAAACACACACACACACACACACACACACACACACACACACACATTTGAGGAGTGAAAGTTTATTGCAGTTCAGATTTCCACTTTTTCTTTTTCCTAATTAAAACTGATTTTGTGATTCTATTATTGCTTCACTGGCCATCTGCTTGGCTTTTTTGCTGAATATGCTAATTTTTAATGTGCTGCTATAACTGGCTAGTAAAATTTTCTTGATAATATTTGTATCAATACACATAGAAGATCTTAGGCTCAATGCATCTGGTGTGGTATCTTAGTCTTTGATGTCAAGAATGATGACCTCAGAGAAGAAGTAAGACCATTTATTTCCTTTTTAATTGTTTTGAAAAGTTTACGAAGAACATCTATCTATTCATATCTTTAGTATTTGGGCCAATTCAAATATTTTCAAATGCAAACTCAAACTAGGAAAATGAATAGGTTTGTTCTTTTTTATTTAGGGAATTGATTGCCAATCCAAACTCCTTCCACTCTATAAACCTATTCATGCTCCTTCCTTTTCATTATTGATTCTGGTTTACTGATTGCTGATTCTGGGTTCCTTATTCAACATTGTTCAGGCCAAATAAAATGCAAAAGGAGAATTGGTAATTATTATTTTGCCCCATTTTTACAGGCATACACTTACTTGGATGTTGATGTATGCAGATAAAAAGCATGCTAAAAGAATCCATACTATAATCTGGTAAGTAACACAATGTGTGTGAGATTCAGTGAGGAACAGTTTTTCTTGAGCCTCATCTCCTCATTTAGCAAGCAAATGTACAGACGACTAACAATACTGACAAAAATCTTGCCCTAGATTTATGGATAGTGCTTGAAGACATAGACATCAAAGACAGAATGTGTGCATCAGAGAGATCAAGAGACTATTTCCCATATGTAATGTACTAAGGTAGAAATCAGTAGCATACATCCAATAATAAGTCATAGCAATAAAACACCAAGTTCCAAAGTACAGTCAATGCCTAAATGACCTTCCCTATATTAGCAAATACAATTTCCTCAATGCTCTGATTGTCTTAATAGAAATGGTTCCTTGGCCCCCCAATCACCTACCCAGATGGGTAGCCCAACATTCCAAGTATACTTCACAATTTTAATTGTATCCCTAGTTTCTCAATAAAATTGGCGATGATTAAAGCAGAAAATAAAAGTATGCTTCAATGGGGCACAGGTTGTCTTCTAGGATGGCTGTGTTGTCTATTGCTGGGAGGGGGGTGACAGCAATAGTTAGTTAATAGACTCTTATACGTCCTCTATTATAGCTAGGACAAGTAGCCAAATACACCTGAGAACAGAAAAGAAGGATCAGAAAGTAATCAGAAGGGACATGACAATTTTCATAAATAGCACACCCTGACTTTCTTGAAATATATTATATTAAAAATAATTTATTCATAAAATACACTGTTGTCAACATTTTACCTGTCTAAATTTTTCTGTGACCCCACCTCCCATTTAAAGAGAGAAACACACATATATTTAACACATGACACATATTCTTAAACACACATGAAAATTTTTTGATGACAAACTATGTATTACATCATAAATTAAGAAAATTTTTAAAAAGACATAGATTTCTCCTGACCACATAGAGTAAGATATAAATAACAGAATGAGAATCGACAATTCTTAATTAAACAGCACTCTCATACAATTAATGAATCAAAGAAAATATCATAAAAGAGTAGAGAGAGCACATGTGATTATCATAATGTATTAGGAATTGGGCACTTCAGCTCACGTGTCTGGAAAATGTAGCGATAAAAACAAATATCAAAAGCAAAGGATGAAATATTTGAAATAAGGCACATAATTTCAGAACTCAAGGAAAGAGAATGAAGTCAGAGCAAAGAAACTAACACAGGGGAAAATAGTCATATTACATGAGAGATAGATGAAATGTAGCATAAAATTAATACCAGTTTAGCTAAAAGTATGAAATCATAATTAAGAGGAAACTATGATTAATTGGGAAGATGTGAATAGTATCTATGATAATTAAAAATTTGAACAAATAAGAGAATTACTTAAATGCATATAGTTACTAGAAACATAGACCCTACCTTTTACATTGTTTGCCCAATGATTGTAGATGATGGATCATAGAATCAGTGAATAAACCAAACATCTGATGTCAGATGATATCAGAATTTATATAAGGTTGAAATTAATACCTCTCAGAAGTGAGACCCAACAATTGTTAATCTTTATTGTCTTGAAAATTTAAATTAAAGTTTAGTTTGCTCAGTTACAATTCTGTTCCTTTCTAATTCTTTCACAAAAATGATTTTTTATGGCCTCTCATATGTATTTTTGCCTATGCTTATAGGGTTATCTCATTTGCTTCTACGAAAACAAAAGACTATTTTGCCACTTGTCACTCTTCATAAATAAAGAACAGGCAAATTTCAACCAACTTTATGTGCAACTGATTGCATTTAGGAAAGTTGCTGCTTTATCTGACTAATTGCTTTTTATCTTAGAATCAGACCTGAGGACATCAATAAATTTATGAATTCYAAAATGATACTTTATTCTGATAAATTTTCTTTACATTTGCAGTTAGCTTATTTAGTGTGAAGTATCATTGTGGAAACATTATTATATCATTTCTTTTTTAACTATAGGTACATATGTATTAATTTTTTAGTCTTCATATCTTTTTGTTTGGCAAAGAAAAAATGAAAAACCAAATTATTTTATAGATACTATTCTAAGGCACAGATATGAACTTCATCGGGATATAAGTATAGTATAAAAATGAGTCTATATTATTAGTTTAAATGTGTTTGAAATAATGTGTGTGATGATACTGAAGAAATTTGATAGTGGGAGACTGACATGGGAAGATCATCGTGAGCATCAGCAGTTATGGGTCATACGGTAAGTTTGAAGCCAGTCTGGACATAAAGAAACTGTAATAATAATCAAACAAAAAGAAAATAAATTTATCTCAGCATGGTATAGTATACAGTTAGTATGTGTATATATATATCTATATAATATTATATTATTTTCAATTAGACAATTGCATTTTCTGAATCTTTTAGTAATTTCTTGATGAATATTTTTATACATTTATTAGGAAAACTCTGACTATACTCTAGCTGAAAAGAATGGTCATTGTAAACATTGAAACAAAGTTAGTTTGGGGCCTGCCTATCATTAAGTTCAACAGCTTCTGCTTCACTGGGAAACATATTAAGTTGTCCTTATATTTCACTAAATTTCAAGTGAAAGATCAATTCATGTTCATGATAATCTTGTGTAGTTTAATTGAATATAGCATCTTTCATTTTTTGTTTTATCATCTACATTGAAATTCCTAAGGAATATTTTCTTTTTTGTATTTTAAAAAGTTGTACTCTTGCAGATTAAGAAATTTGAGATATGTAATAACCACAAAAGAATCCTTTCACACCTAATGATTATTATTTACAGAATGTAGTGGCGTATTATCTAAACAGAAATCGTGCTGATGTGCCGTAATAAACTGTCTATTAGTAAAAAAAAAAAATACACTTTAGGGCACAGTATTATATGACAAATTTTACAGAAGGGATACTTTGCAAGAATTTAACCAAACTAGAGTAACTGTATCTTTTAAATGCAGCACTTAAAAATGTAACAACTCTGTGCATTCTTTTTCTTAAAAAAAAAAATGACCTTATATATATAGAAATGCTGCTTCATTGCTGCAGAGGTCAAAGTTCAAGGCTCAAGAGGTACAGGAGAGAAACTTGGTTCTGTTCATGTATAAAAAGGTAAAGTTTGGAATATTTTCTGTTAATCAGAAAATGTTTTCAAATCTGATACAAAATATAAGACCATAATACTCATTCAACATTCAAGATAAAAATAATTTATAATCAGATATTTTTCTTCACTAGTGTCTAAACATCCAAAAATATCACAACAATGGCTTGGAAATATTGATTAAAATATCAAAAGTGTCTTCAGTTACCACAGGGGTTGTTGTTTTCTAACCTTTCTTTGACAGCTTATGTCTTCTTGACAAACCAGTTAGCATCAATGACTTATGGCTGCCTGCACCCTGCATTTAACACAGTCAGTCTCCACACTTCAGATTGCCACACTCCATTATCATGTTTCTGTATGTCAGACATGTTTGAAGGATATTATTTCCTTGAAGTATAAAGTCTTCTATTTGTCTTTCAGTGTTAGTGTCAAAATATGTGATCTTGGATCACTAATCTAATCTTTTATGAAACAGAAAACAGACAAAAACAATGTCAGAATTTGATTTTGATTGATAGATTGTTATTTACGAATTTGAGATCCAGATGAAGACTTCAGAGATAGCTTTTGATCTGTGTCATCAAGGATCGTAACCAAAATATTTTTACAGAATTTAAATAGTGACAGCTAAATGCATTCAACTACTTATAACTTAGATGGAAAATTTAAATACAGGTCTCAGAGCATTTTTTTGCAAAGGCAGATGAATTAATAATCTTGGAATCTTTTATAATTTCAATATGTAATAAGTAAATATTATATAATGTACCCATAATAGCATAGATGGATAGATTTTAAATAATCAATTAAATTCTAAACAATTGCAATGATTACCTCTTCTCAAAATTAACCAACAGTCTGGGATGTGGAACTCCCAGTAATGGGCACCAGCCATCATCTGTAACTAGGCAAGGCATCAAGTGGAGGAAGAGAAACCACCCCAGCTACAAAATACTTGATCTACAGTTTGTTCTGCTTGCAAAGCATTCTGGAAATGGAACCATGCAGAACCATCATCAAAGTACCAGAGAGACTTATTTCCAACAACTTATGGAAGCAGACACAGAGTAAGTACAATAGCCTCACAGTAGCCAGAGCTGGAGGAGCCCTGCAGAGGAGGGAAAGGAAGGATCAGAGGAGCTAGAGGAGTCAGGGAAACACCATGAGAACAGCCTGCAAAAGCAACTGACCTTGAATCTTGGGAAATTGAGAGATCAGGGAATCTATGTAGAAGTCTGATCTATGTCTTCTACATATGTGTATGGCTGAGAAACTTGGTGTTCTTGTGAAAATTCTCAAAGTAAAAGTGGGAGATTGTGCCTGGTCTTATTGTAGCTTGATTTACTGTGTTTAGTTGATGTCTATTTTGATGGGAGGCAGGGGGAGTATGTAGAGGAAGGAAGAGGAGAAGTTCTGGGTTATAGAAATGTGGGATAAGGTATGGGGTTTGTGAGATGAATATGGAGAGGAAACTTTGTAAGGTATATAATTATAATCTACAAGAGAAGAAAAAATCTAAGTAAGAGCAAATGTTTACTGAACTACAAGAAACAGCTTTACCACCTCCTTCACTAATGTTGGAAAACAGTTTCTAGCCATATTTATCTTCAAATGGATTTTCCAGTCCTTGGATAAAATCATTTATTCTTATTGCAGCAATTCAAAATAACCCCTATATGTGAATAATTCCTAAATACACATTTTTGTCTGAACATTAAAGGAAATATTTTTCAGCTTATCAATATCTGTTTTCAGGTTCCCCAAACTACAAAAATCATTTATAAAATTATACAGCATTTATTCAATCTGTGACATATTGTTTTCTAATTTAATCACTGATGATACCCTGCGTTTAAGGATACACAATTTAATACTATTAGGGTTGTTACTACAAAGTTTTTGCAAGCACAATAATGCCAATTAAAATACCCTTATTTGCTAGTGAGAGACTACTAGTAATATTATTCTAATATTAAATATATTTATTAAATATAATCTAGTATAAAAGATAGCATACCTTGAAAGAAAATCTATTTCATCAATATCAAAAGCTGTAATCCATATTAACAAAGAATACCTTCTACCTGTAATAAATGAAAACACACAGAATTTATGTACTGTTTCTCATTCCATCAAAAGATGGATTATCTGATACCTGAAAACATAATGTTAAAACATTACATGTACAGAAGCTAGTACCATACTCTGGAGAGACTCATCTGTTGAAAGCACAGATATTAAACAGGTACCTTAGACTATAACATGTGGAATATCTGAACTCTTAACCAAAGATACCAATTCAATGTCTTTACATTACTAATAAATAATTATGAATTTGAGATCCTACTGAATGACCAGTAAGATTGTAATGCCAAAAGTTTGAAGGAATAAATCACAAAATATTTTATGTTCAAATTCAGAACATTATGTATTACAAAACGAATTTGTAAATTAATTAACTGAAATAAATTATTTTTCTAATTTAATAAAGCAATGTCCGCTGCTTGGTAGAGCCTCTCAGAGGACAACTATGCTATGCTCTTGTCTGCAAACATAACATATTATCAGTAATAGGGTCAGAGTTGGTGCTTGTGCATGGGACTCAAGTTGGTCCAGTTATTGGCTGGCTATTCCTTCAGTCTCTGCTCCCTTAACAATAGCTGCAAATAATATAAAATATATTGGTGTAAATATAACCAAGAAAGGGAAAAATCTGTATGAGGAGAACTTGAAGTCCCTGAAGAAAAAATTTGGAGAAGATTTCTGAAGAAAGAAAGATCTTCTGTGCTCATGGATCGGTAGAATTAACATAGAGAAATTGTACATCTTACCAAAAATAATCTACAGATAAATACAATTCCCATCAAAATTTCAATGTAATTTTTTACAGATTTTGAAAGAGCATTTCTCAACCTCAAAAAAAAAGCCCAGAACAAGTAAAACAACCCTGAACAATAAAGAATCACCAACCCCATTCTCAAGCTAAACTACAGAGTAATAGCAATAAATACTGCATAGCATTGGTACAGAGACTGACATGTTGATCAATAAAATTGAATAGAAGATCTAGCAATCCAACTCACACACCTATTGACTCTTGATTTTTGACAAAGAAGTTAACACCTTAAAATGGGAAAAAAAGAAACCATCTTCAACAAATTGTGCATGTAGAAGAATGCAAATAGAGCCATATTTATTACCCTGCACAAAACTCAAATACAAGTGGGCCAAGGACATCAACTTTAAACTGGATATACTATATCTAATTCAAGGGAAAGTGAGAAATAGTCTTGAATGCATTGGTACAGTTTCATGAGGTTCCATTTTCTCAATTGTTGATTGAAAAGCTTCTTTAATTCAAAGGACACTGTGAGTAGGACAAAATGGCAGCTTACAGATTGGGAAAAGATCTTTAYTAACCCTACATTGGACAGAGGACTAATATCTAAAATATACAAAATTCTCAACAAGTTAGACTCCAACCAACCAAATGATCCAATTAAAAAATGGGGTACAGAGCTAAAGAGATTTCTCAACAGAGGAATCTCAATTGGCCAAGAAGAACCTTAAAAAATGTTGAGAATCTTTTGTGATCATTACGTCGTGATCTTACATCAGTGAGAATGAATAAGATCAAAAACTCAAGCGATAGCACATGCTACATGGATATAGAGAAAGGGGAACACTCCTCTATTATTAATGGGATTACAAACTTGGACAACCACTCTGGAAATCAATCTGGTGCTTTCTCAGAAAATTGGAAATACTTCTACCTGATAACCCAACTATAGCACTCCTGAGCATATACCCGAAAGAGGCCTCACTACTCCACAGGGAAACTTACTCACCTAGGTCCATAGCAGATTTAATCATAATAGGCAGAAACTGGAAGCAACCAAGATGTCCCCTCATCCAAAGAATAGATACAGAAAATGTGGTTCATTTTCTCAATGGAATCCTATTTAGCTAGTAAAAAAGAATATATCATTAATTTTACAGGTAAATGGCTGGAAATAGAAAATATCATCCTGAGTGATGTAATCCTGACCCAAAATGACATGCATGGTAAGTACTCACTGGAGGTGGGCATTAGTCATAAAGTGCATGAACCCAAAGATATATCAAACAGAACAAAGAAGTTAAAGAAGAAGGAAAAGCCAAGGAAGGATGCTTGAATCTCATTTAGAGCGGGGGAATAAAATAGTCATTGGAGATAGATGTAGGGAGAGAAATGGGTAGGAGAAGGAATGGGAACGAGAATGGAGGAGGGGTTAGGATCAGGTGTGAAGAGAGAATGGAGAGAGTACCAGAAGACCAAGAAAATGAATGAAAATCTGCAGCTGCTGGGGGGCAGGGAGCTGAGGATTGGGGGTATCTCTTTATATTTTTTATGATTTTATTTTATTTTATTTTATTTTATATGTATGAGTATTTTATTTGTAAATATATTTATGGACCACTTGAATTTCTGGTACCTGCAGAGGCCAGAGACACTGCTGTATTCCTAAAACTGCAGTTATGAAGTATCCAGTGTTGTTAGTGTCTAAAGTCTTTCCCCAAGTCCAAACATTATTTTGTTTGTTTGTTTTTTGTTTTGATGTGTTTTCTTTTTGATTGTTTTAAGAAAACACACTGTAATACATTTGCCTTCAAGAATAATATTTTGACAGAATCTCTCTGGAAAGGCCCAATGCAGCAGTGCAGGGGTATACCAGAACAGGGAAGTGGGAAGGGGTGAATAGGGGAACAAGGGGAGGGAGAAAGACATATGGGACATCTGGGGGTGGGGAAACCAGAAAAAGGGAAATGAAATGTAAATAAAGAATATATCCAATAAAAAAATTAAAAAAGAGCATCATGCAAAAAAACTAAATGAGAATAAACATAACAAAATCAACAGAAGAAAATCCCAATAAACATCATTGTGACAGAAGGTTACATTCTAATATTATAAAAAACTTAATTTTAAACAGTTAGATTTAAGTCTTAAAATTCAACATAAGTAAAATAGCAAATTTATCTGAAGATGAAATTTCATCTAATGATCTAAACTTCCAAATTTAACTTATTGTCACTAACAGTGAAAAGATTTCATGTTTTTAAAAGGAGTTTAAATATTAGATGATGAATGATAATCTTGACAAATAAGATCAATAACTTGAATTTGATTTGCAGGTAGTTCATTTGTGTCCATTTTAAATATTTATTTATTCTCATGCTTGTGTATCTGTAATTTGCTTCATGTAACATTTAAGTACCTAGTGCTCACAGAGCCTAAAAAAGAAAATATTAAGTATTTGAAGTGTAGTTCCTATTGTGTAGAAATTTTCTGTGAGATAAAACCTTCTGTCTCAGAGGAAACTTTTTAAGAAACAAAATGTTCTACAGGGAGGTAAAAGATTCCACCCTGCAAGGAAGCTCTTTAAACTCAGTAAATAAATTCAAAAGCATCAGGAAATTTCTGAAATAGATCAGACGCAGTAAGGTATCCAACATAAACATACATAAAGTCACTCCTTAAGAACATATAAGCAAAGCAACACTCCTAGACTATTTGACCTGCATGGAAAAAAAACAAAAACAGATAAGTCAAACTACTAGAAAGAGGCAGAGACCAACTGAACTTCATGTAAAACACTCTCCAAGCTGTTGCTATAAATTGTGAAGTGAGTGTGAGCTCCAAATTTCCTTCAAAATTTTATATTTTCATCTTTGCAGGGGTAGGGTTGTTGGTGAGGTAGCTGTCTTTGAGACCTGACGGCTCCTGTAACAGCTCATCCGTGCTCTTGGAGGTTACAAAAAGAAAATTAAATACTTCACTAATTTGGACACTGATAGTATCCATACTTTGTCCTTTTCTCAGTCCCATCTGCAGTGAAAAGATACTTATTCTCATCTCCTGAAGAATAGGTCACAGGTCAATTAAATGTAGTTTAGAGAGGTCATGAGGATACTGGATACAACATCTGAGTAATCTGAAAGATCAGCAAGATTCCATGATATCTCTGCTCTTTCCCTTAAAAGTCTGACAATTTTTAATGTTACAGAGAATAAAGAAATTTTAAATGGTACCTGCTTGCATTAGGTTAGCCCAATTCTTGGACTATTCCTATTGGGTTTTTGTTTCCATGTTTGTTTTTGTCTTTCTTTTAATATGACAGAGAAAATCTTTTCTCCATTATACATGTATGAGGAAGTATCTTTTTGCTTCCTCAGATGGAAAGTGCAGAACTTTCTTCACTCTGTTTCCTAGGAAGAAGTAATGGCCACTTTTAATCAAGAGGTTACTGAAAAGAGTACAACTAAACTCTGTCAAGGATCTAACAGCCTGGGTATGGGACATCTGTTGTCTTAGCTCTTTTCTATTGCTTATAAGGCTGCTCATAAGAGAAATAATGTTATTGGGCTTAGAGTTTCAGAGATAGTCGATGATGGTAGAGCAAACCCAAGATGGTAGATACAGTCAACAACTATGGGTTCACATTTTCATCTGTAAGTAGGAGGCATAGACAGGCATGAATGGAATATGTTTTTTGCAACCTCAAAATGTATCTCTAGTGATACAACACCTCAAACCATGCCACATCACTTAATCTTTCATAAACATTTCCAACAACTTAGGACCCAGTATTCAAACCTATTAGCTAGAAAATAAGGGCCATTTTTATTAATCATTCTACATCTGTCATCTGCAAGTAGCAGTGAACTTAGCCGCACAGCTGAGGACATTGAATAACATCTGCTGAGTATATGGGGCCACACCAGGTAGTCCATTCTACTACCTCTACTTTACTTCTGTAACAAAGAAGCAGAACTTCTAGTCTAATTTCAAAAAGATCTCCCCCCCCCCAAAGAAATACTTTTTTACCTTTGACCATCTCTTTTGTGAATGTCTATGAGGCCACAACATGGAAATATTTCTATGGGGAATCCACTCCTGTGAAAATTCCAACAGTATACAATAGTCACCATTTAGGCAACACTATATACTTTATGTTGTTCTACATTGTGATGGATTGAATAGTTTTGGCCCACCTAGACTTGTGTGTTTGAATGCTTGGCTTTTGGGTAGTGGCATTATTAGTATGTGTTGCATTTTTAAAGTAGGTGTGGCCTTTCTAGAGGAAGTATGTTATTGGGAGGCAGGTTTTGAGTTCTCCTGTTGTCCAGCTATAACTAGTGTGTGACAGTCCTCTTCTGCAGCCTGTGGATCAACATGTAGAGCTTTGGGCTCCTCTAGCACCACGTCTACTGTAGGATGCCATGCTTCCTGACATGGTAAAAATTGACTAAATCCCTTAAACTGTAACATAATCCTAACTAAATATCTTTTGTTCCTGTTGTCATTTATAAGAGTTGTTTTGATCTTGATACCTCTTCACAGCAATAAAACCTTAACTAAGACATACAAATCCAGTATAATATACTTATCTTTTACTTTAAATTTCATATTGTATTGTTTTTACAGTTGTTTCAGATGAGTATTAAACTGGTCTATCCTATATCTTGTCCAAAAAAAGCACATCCATCATTTCATTATTGACATGTTTAAAAATTCTGTATGCTCAACACTTATCAAAAATTAAAAAAACACAATCTATGGAATATTCAGTACATTGGATAATTGATTTCTAAATAAATTGATTCATAAATCAGTGTGGGAGAGACTTAGGAAGAAGAGAGGAGGTGGAGGGAGAAAGTGGGGCTGGATCAGTCATGGAAGGAGGTGGGGATGATATACAGAGGGACAGAAATTTGAACAGAGATGTGTAGCAATGGGGGATGGGGAACTGGGTGTTTCTATCAGCAAGTTCCAGATACCAGGAAAGCAAGAGGCCTCTGGATCCAACAGGGATGAGATTAGCAGAAATGGCCAACAAAGGGGAGGGAGAACCTATAGAGACCATATCCAAAGGCTAGGCAAGGAAGGCCCTGGGTTGGGGAATGGGGTCACATAATCAACTCAAATTTTTAACCCAGAATTGCTCCTGTATGTAGGAATACAAAATATGGAGCATAGAGTGAAGTCCATAGAGAGACTGACTCACTTGGGGATCCATACCATATACATTCCCCAAACCTAGACACTATCTTGGATGCCAAGAAGTGCTTGCTGACAGGAGCCTGATACAACGCTACACTGGGAAGTTGTGCCAGAGCCTGACAATTATAGAGGTACATACTTGCTGAGCATGAACCCCAATGAAGGAGTTAGAGAAAGGATTGTAGGAGCTGAAGGGGTTTGCAACCCCATAGGAAGAAAAACAATATCAACCAACCAGACACTTAGAGCTCCCAGGGACTAAATCACCAACCAAAGAGTACACATGGAGGGATCCATGGCTCCAATCATATATGTAGCAGAGGATAACCTTGTCTGGCTTCAGTGGGAGGAGTGGCCATTGGTCCTATGAATGCTCAATGCCCCAGTGTAGGGGAAAGCCAATGCTGGGAGGAAGGAGTGGGTGGGCAGATGTGAGAATACACTCATAGAAGCAGGGGAAGAGGGAATAGGATGGGGGCTGCCAGAGGGAAAGGAGATAATATTTGAAATGTAAATAATACCCAAAAAAGGAATTTTATGCATTATTTCATTATTGATACATTTTTATCTTTAATTAATTAATTTATGTGTTTAATTAATTACTCTCCAGATTTTATTCCCCTACCAGTCTA
Source organism: Apodemus speciosus (assembly GCA_002335545.1). Classification (NCBI taxonomy): domain Eukaryota; kingdom Metazoa; phylum Chordata; class Mammalia; order Rodentia; family Muridae; genus Apodemus; species Apodemus speciosus. Next base: position 1,479,811 of record BDUI01000025.1, read on the forward strand.
CCCTCCAACTGTGCCACACCCCATACCTCTTCCATGCCCCCCTTGTCTCTATGAGGATGTTCCCACAACCTACCGCCCACTACCCACCCAAGCAGATTTCTAAACTCCCTAGGACCTCCAGTCTTTGGAGGGTTAGGTGCATCTTCTCTGACTGAACCCAGATCTGACAGTCCTCTGTTGTATATGTGTTGGGGGGGTCTCATATCAGCTGGTGTATGCTGCCTGATTGGTGATGCATTGTTTGAAATATTTCTGGGGTCCAGGTTAATTGAAACTGCTGGTCCTCCTATAGGGTCACCTTTCTCCTCAGCATCTTCCAGCTTTTCTCTAGTTCAACCACAGAGGTCAGCAGCTTTTGTCTATTGGTTGGGTGCATATATCTGCATCTGACTCTATCAGCTGCTTGTTGGGTCTTTCAGAGGGCAGTAATGATAGGTCACTTTCTGTGAGCACTCCATAGCCTCAGCAATAGTATCCTGTTTTGGGACCTCCCTTGAGCTGGATCCCATTTTGGACCTGTTGCTGCCTCCTTTTCCTCAGGCTCCTCTTCATATCCATCCCTGCAGTTCTTTCAGACAGGAACACTTATGGGTCAGAGTTTTGACTGTGGTATGGCAACCCCATCCCTCACTTGATGCCCTGTCTTTCTGCTAAAGGTAGGTTCTATAAGTTCCCTCTTTCTTCTGTAGGGCATTTCATCGAAGGTCCCTTTGAGTCCTGAGTATCTCTCACCTCCTGGGTCTCTGGTGCATTCTGAAGAGTCCCCATCACCTCCTACCTCCTTAGGTTGCCTGTTTCCATTCTTTCTGCTGGCCCTCAGGGCTTTAGTCCTTTTCCCTCACCCAATACCAGAGCAGTTTCACCATTACTGCTCCCGCCTCCTACTTTCACTTCCAGGTCCCTCCCACCTTGCATTTGCTTTTTTATCCCTCCCAAGTAGGACTGTGGTTTTCTCTCTTGGGCCCTTCACCTTATTGACCTTTTGCTTTCTGTAGACTGGTATTCTTGGGTATTCTGTACTTTTTCTTTGTCTAATATCCACTTATTAGTAAGTATGTACCATACATGCCCTTTTGGGTCTGATTTACCTCACACAGGATGATATTTTCTAGTTCCATCCAATTGCCTGCAAAACTCAGGATATCCTCGTTCCTAATAGCTGAGTAGTATTCCATTCTATAAATAAACCACATTTTTTGTATCCTCCCTTCTGGCATGGGGCCTCTGGGTTGTTTCCAGTTTCTGGCTATCACAAAGAAGGCTGCTATGAACACAGTAGAACACAGGCCCCTGTGGCATGGTGGGACATCTTTTGGGTATATTGCCAAGAGTTGTATTGCTGGGTCTTTAGGTCTATCTATTTCCAATTTTCTGAGGAACATCCAAATTTTTTTCTAGAGTCGTTGTCCCAGTTTGCAACCCCAGCAGCAATGAATGTGTTCTTCTTTCTCCACATCCTTTCTAACATGTGTTATCACCTGATGTTTTGATCTTAGTCATTCTGATTGATATAATGCAGAATATCAGGGTCTTTTTGATTTATATTTCTCTGATCAATAAGGACTTTGAACATTTCTTTATGTGCTTTCAACCATTTGCGACTCTTCTGTTGTGAATTCTTGGTTTGGTTCTATATCCCATTTTTTGATTATTTTGTTTGGTTTTTGGAAGTTAGCTTCTTGAATTCTTTATCTATTTTGGATATCAGCCCTCTATTGGATATGGGGTTAGTGAAGAATATTTCCCTATATGTACATTGCCAATTTGTCTTATTGATATGTTCTTTGCCATACAGAAGCTTTCTAGTTTCATGTGGTCCTATTTATCAATTCTTGATCTTAGAGCCTGAGCCATTGGATTTCTGTTTAGGAAATGTCCCCCTGTGTCAATGAGTTCAAGGCTCTTTCCCACTTTCTCTTCTTTTAGATTCAGTGTATCTGGTTTTATGTTGAGAGCCTTGATTCACTTGGACTAGAGTTTTGTGCAAGGTGACAAATATGGGTCTAGTTTCACTTTTCTATATACAGACAGCCAGTTATTCCAGCACAATTTATTGAAGATGCTTTCTTTTTTGCAACTTGAATCCAATAACATACCAAGACCATCATTCACCTTGACCAAGTAGTCTTCCCAGAGATGCAAGATTGATTCAATATACTAAAATTCATTAACATAATTTACTATATAGATAAACTCACAGAAAAAATATCACATGATCATTTCTTTAGATGCAGAAAAAGCATTTGACAAAATACAATACCACTTCATGTTAAAATCATTATAGAGATCAGGAATTCAAGGCCCATACCTAAACATAATAAAAGTGATTTGCTGTAAAGCAACAGCCAATATCAAATTAAATGGAGACATGCTTGAAGAAATCCCACAAAATCAGGGAGAAGACAAGGATCCCCATTCTCTCCATATCTATCTCATATAGTGCTTAAAGTGCTAGCTAGAACTAAAGACAAACAAAAAAGAGATCAAGGGGATACAAATTGGCAAAGAAGAAATAAAGGTATCAGTATTGGTAGATGATATAAGTCACATAAGTGACACCAAAAATTCTACCAGAGAACATTTCCAGCCAATAAATAATGTCAGCAAAGTGGCCAGATAAAATTAACTTAAATAATTCAGCAACCTTCCTTTATACAAATGATAAACAGGCTGAGAAAGATATGAAAACAACTCCCGTCACAATAGGCACAAATAACATAAAATATCTTGGGATAACTTTAACCAAACAAGTGAACGATCTGTATAACAATACCTTCACGTCTCTCAAGAAAGAAATTGAAGATCTCAGAAAATGGAGTGATCTTCCATGCTCATGGATTGGCAGAATTAATATAGTAAAAATGGCCATCCTACCAAAGGTGATTCATAATTCAATGCAAACTCCATAAAAATTCCAACCCAATTCTTCAATTACATGGAAAGAACAATTCTCAAATTCATCTGGAAAGGCAAAAAAAAAAAAAAAAAAAAAAAAAAAAAAAAAAAAAAAAGAATAGCAAAAGCAATTCTTAACAATAAAAGAATTGGCTGCAGCCTCACCATCCCTGACCTCAAACTTCACTACAGAGTAATAGTGATAAAACTTCATGGTATTGGTACAGAGACAGACACATTCATCAGTGGGATAGAACTGAAGACCCAGAAATAAAACCACACTTTTATGGACATTTGATCTTTGATAAAGAAGGCATTGTTGATAGTTTTAAAAATTAATCTACTCAAAAGTTATCAAAAATTAAAAAAAACACTTTGTGAAATATTTAGCACTTTGGATAATTGATTCATAAATTCAGTTTCTCAGAGATATCATTAATACCTTCTCCCCAACCTGATCAAATAATTCTTTAGCAATTTTTTTATCTTTCCATAGACTTTACTGTTTTTCTGAAATGACCATAAACTTTCCTGGCATTGTTTCCCTGTATTCTCCAGCCTTCTAATATAAAACCTCTTTATTATTTCATATTTCAATGCCTCTAGAAATTACCGGATTTGTTTTCTCTGAATCACCACTTCTAATAGTTTCTAAGAAATAAAATTTTAGCAACTTTGAAACTTTTTTTCTCCAGATGGTTCCTTTAATTATTCCAGCTTGGAAGAAAGTCATTGAACACAAACACATTTCATTAAAATGTAGTATACGTTCCATCCACTACAGATTTTAATGACACAGGTTTACATTTCCCAGTTTTGGTAGTATTAGAATGTTGGCATATGAATACACTGTAGCTCTTTCCAGACACACCAGAAGAGGGCATCAGATCCCTTTACAGATGTTTGTGAGCCACCATGTGGTTGCTGGGACTTGAACTTAGTACCTTTGGAAGAGCAGATAGTGCTCTTATCGACTGACCCATCTCTCCAGCCCCTGAAATTTTATAAATATCTTAATGATGCCCTATTGATATAATTTAAGAGAAAATCACACTTTTTCATAATTTAGCAGTCTCAAGTCATTGTCTTTTAATATTAAAAATTTACCTAAGAATTCTAAGTGTATTAATAGCTCATTAAACATACATGATCTGAATTTTGTTTTTATAAAAGTATTTTAAAATTATATACTTCACTTCAACAAGCATTCTCTAGGAACTCATAAGTCACTCCAGCTAGGGAAGAAAATATCCTATGTATTTTCTCCTTTCCCTCCTCTCCTCCAAATCCAAACCCCTAGTCACACAAGCATACCTATAGCAGATTGCATGCTGCAGATTGCCCTCCTCTCTGCCTTCTCTCCAAGAGATTCTGCATAAGTACTTTGTAAACATTCTTACCTACTCTTTTTTTAAGGTATTTTCTTGATTAATATTTCAAATATTATTCCATTTCCCCCTTTCTTTCTTTCATCTTCAAAAACCCTCTATCCCATCCTCCCTACCCCTGCTCACCAACCCACCCACTCCCACTTCCTTGTCCTGGCATTCCACTGTACTGGGGCATCCAGCCTTCACAGGAACAAGGACCTCACTTTCACTGATATCCAACAAGGCCATCTCTGCTACATATGGGGCTGGATCTATGGCTCCATAGATCATATGGCTGGATCTATGGATCTTTCTGCTCTCAATTCCAGCAGGGATTCCCTGAATGCTCCACAACCAAGCCTGCCAGAGAAGCAGAAAGGGCACTGAAGCATGTAGAAGAGCTTTAGACCTTTATACTCCCTCCTCTTTTCTATATCAATTTTTCCACTATAAGCCCCCAGCTTTGTAGCAGACAAATGGTAGAAGAGCCTCTTTTCTTCCCTTCTGTGGATTCCTTCATCTCTTTCTTCCAGCCCATTCCCATTCCTAAATCTCAGCTTCCAATATCTAGAACACATTTTTCACAGAATCCCCAGTGTTCACACCTATCAGATCCCAGAAATTGTCCTACAAGGCAGCACTACAGTGTCTTAATCCTTTATAACACTTTGTTAAAGATTTCTCTACACTATCCCATCCCTTCCCCATGTGACGGTTTCCTTGATGTTCCACAAACACTGCAAAGCTCTTTCTTAATGCATTTCACTTAATGAGTTCAGTGAGAACTCATCCACCCATGACAGCCTCCACCCCCAATACCACCAACCAATAATTCAGTTTCAGATTGTTTGGTTTGGGCAATTTTTTTTTTGGTCTTACCATTTATTTTGTTTTTGTTGTTGTTGCTGTTCTTTTTGTTTTGGGTGGTGTTATTTATGTTATTATCTCTTTTGCTTGTATTTTATGATTTCCAGTTATGTGCTTCTTTGGATTTCTTATTGTATGTGTTTCTGTTTCTCATGCTTCTTTTTTTTTTATTTTGGTTCTGTTTTTAAAGATAAATTTGTTTGGTTTCTAAAGAAAGAGAGAAAGTGCAGTTGAATTGATGAGGAGGTGGGGAAGGATCTTGAAGGATAGAGGGGAAAGGAAATGATGACCACAATATATTATTTGATAAACTTATTTCCACAAGAGGAATCTCATGCTTATTAGTGTCTACACAGCTACAACCATTCCTTGGGCCACACATAGGAAACTACTACTATTATTTTGCTCAATGGATACAGTAACAGATCACCTTCAACTATATCCCTCTATTGGCATAGTTTAATGCAGCTCTCAGTCTTTATCAGATGAGATCCTTTGTTCTATGAACCAAAGTTAATATAGGCACTAAAAAATGGTAAAAATGGAGACAATAAAAAGTTTCTGTGGCTCATACATGATGATGTTTGTGTGAGAGAGAATTAGTAGCTACTTCTCACACTGAAATTGCCTCCTGATCATTATATTCCCAAGATATAATTGAGGAGTGACACATGTTATGTCTAAAGTGGTGAGAGTGCTTATTGTGAACATCTTATTTCATCTATTTGCATTTTTAGAATAACGGCTGGTTTTTTAATCCCTGAGATATACATGGTCAAAGGAGTGGTCTGTCCCAAGACAGTGACTATTAGTCTCCACATATGTAGTCTCCAATGAAGACATGAGCAAGTATGAATACACATACACACACGTAAATATGAACACAAATTCAAATGAACAAACATGGACACATGCATGTACACTTAAGCATTCACAAGCATACATATGTACACACACATGAACTTGTACACACTAAGTAAATATAAAATATAGTCTTTTGATGTGATTGGTTTTAGAATTTGTTTGAAGTTATATTTTTCCTACTCATAAAGTTAACCTAGCATATATTTTTATTAAAAATTTCAGCCCTGTTTCTTCTAATTCTACAGAACGCTGTCTAAAATTATGGGTCTTGGTAAAAAGACCCTTAATTTGATCTTTGTCAGAGGCAAAGTGACCTTCTTCTTAATAAGAAATTTGTGAGAGATTTATCACTGAAATATTTTCATCTTCTTTTCATAGGACTTGAGGACTAAAACAACCTTGTTTTTTAATCTGGCAAGCTGACAGGCTTCTGGACTTTATTTTCTTACATTCTGCCTGAAAACTGACAATATTTCCATGTATCTGAACTCATCTCTCATGTTTAGTGCTCTAGTAAATGCAGAAAAGAAATGTTAACAAGCATGATAGCTGCATTTCTTCCCAACAATTTCCACATAGGTAAAGTTTTGTTCAGATCCTGGGTTGTCTTCCAAGTTGTCAACTATGACAGTTATACCAACCAAGCTGTGTCTAGATTGAAAATGAAAACTTCAGTTTTCTGGTTGTTAATAAGAAGTTCTTGGAAAATAGTCTTTAAACTGCTTGGCTAATCATGTCTTTTCATGCCTGAGTCTGGCACAGGGAATAAGTAAAACTGATTGTTTTCTCCCAAAATTGATAGGTTGGCTTAAGTGATGATTGCTCAGTAGGAATAGTGAGCAAGGCTAGATATCCACATGTTAAGGAATTTGGCCTGTATCAGGCATCAACAAGTGCAGCTGCACTCATGATCCCAGTGTTTTCCTTAGCCCCTTACTGCAGGTAGAGGAAGAAGCCCATAAAGGCAAGCAGCACAGATGCCTGAAGTCTCTCCCTGTTTGTTTTATACAGTTAAGTTTCACCTCAGTATTGTGTAACTGAAGACAGAAAGCTAATGTCTTCAGATTAGGGTTGCTGAAAAAACTTTAATATTATTGGATAGAAAAAATTACAGTAGTACTTTGTCTTAATGAAATGGGAATGGAAAGAGATAACATGACTGTTGTCAATATAACATCTTTTCACAGCTATTTCTAAATTGTTACATTTTGTTTATATTCTTTCTATTCTTGGTGAAGTTCATTTATGTCAATGATGTATTTTATTCATATTCATCCATCTTTCTTTCCCTCCCTCCAGTTCCTCATCCCCACGTCTCATTTTCAGTATCATGATGAGAAAAAAAATCACCAAACACAAATCAGTGTCACCCCAACATCAGACTATAACTGATTTAAACTCTAACTGCCTCAGTTCCCATCTCCAAGTTACTTAGCTGATTGAAATGCTGCCATGACTAGAGTATTGCATACTAGTATAAGGAAAATAAATCCTTTCACTTCTAGGTTACTTTTTCATCACGGTGTTTTTTTTCTTACAGCAATATAAGTTCCAAATAAAACACATGTTATCTAAACCCATAATTTAACTCAGTTCTGATGTAATAAATCACAAGATTTGTATAAACACCAACAATAAAATAGTAAAATAAACTATATGGTCTAAAAACCCCAAAATAAATTTATTATTTTTACATTTATAGAGTTACATTATATTACATTTCCATTACAGAGTTATGACAATTTCAAGTCTATGACTATTCTTAGTGTAGTGGTGTTAATATCTATGTAAAGTCATTTTGTGTCAGTAAAATATTAATTTAATGGTTTTTAATTTATGTCCAGGTATAGAATTGTAAGCCATTCTTCAATAAAATAAGGTTGCTATAAATTATTCTGAACTGAAAAGTCATGAAAACTTATTTTTGGAAAATTTTTATGTTATAACATTAAAGTTTACAATCATGTATTCTTATGTTGGCAGCATCCTTTTGGCTCATTGACTTTGAGTTATAAATGAAAAGATGTCACTGAACAATACTATAAAATGCCATGAAATCTGAATATTTATGCCACTCTCTGGGAAATGTGACAGGAACCAATACTTAAGAGACAATTTCACCTTATGTGAGAACAAGAAAAACATTACAGATACATTCTTCTAAGCATGTCAAGTCAAGATGATTCATGGCAACAGCTATCCAACTTGGATGCACATATGAAGAAAGACAATTGAAAAATTCCAGCAAATGTCATTCATTTGTAAAAATCATCTACTTTAATAATAAAGATATATTATTTATGTACACAAAACTTTTAACATATTTATATTTGTCTATAATTCCCTTGACATTAGAAATATATGTGTGTGTATACAAACATATATTTGAACATATATCTTCTATAAATATATATATGTATATGTATTCTATACATTTTAAATACTTTTACTAAAATGGTGATTAAAGTATACTGTGCTCTTTGATATCCCATTGCTACTTCTTGTCCCGTTACAAAACAAAATTTGTTATAAAAATATTTCCAATCAAAATAAGAAAATTTAGAGAATAAAGAAGGAATACAATGAAGAGTGTACTATAAACCTGAAATGTGAAAATGCAGTGAGTTTATCATTAAACTTGGACAAAGAGAATGGGAATGACAGAGAAATATGGACAATTTAGCTGTATATCCATGTAAAAACATGTATATGCAAGCATCAAGTATGGAAAGTATATCACTAACCACTAAGTTTCCCACTTTCGTTTTTGTTTCAGTTACCTTAAATATATGAATTACTAACCAGGAAATGTATTCTCTATAATAAAATCTCATAGTCATCTAGTATTCTCTTCCTTCCAGAACTGGAGGGAAGAAAGGAGGAGGGGGAAAAGGAAGGTTAGGGAAGGGAAGAGGAAGTAGCAGTGGCTATTGGCATCAGTGTGGTAGCTGCTGAGGCTGCTCAGATTGCCTTCCAAGGGAGTGTATATGTATTTTATTTGGTTCCTAGTTTGCTTTCTATTGCTGTAATAAGCACCATGGCAATAGCAACTCGGTGAGGAAAGTGTTGGTTTGGCTTGCAGTTTGCATTCCTTCTTTTAGGGTTGCAAGGTTAGGATCTAAAGGCAACTACCTTGATGGGAAAAGTAAAACAGACACCATGTACTAACACTGCTTACTGGTTTGCTTCTCATACCTCCTTCAGATTGCTTTTTGATAGAACCCAATGTAACCTGCCTAGAAGCCACAACACCCAGAGTGAAGAAAATATTCTCACAGATTTGTCCATGGGCCAATCTATTCTAGGCATTTCCTTAGTTGGGATTCTTAACTGTTTCAATATGCTAAAAGTAACAATCACAACAGTAACAGAGACTTCTTCAAAGTCTGAAACTTACCTTTTTTTTTCCATCATCAATTTTAAATCATTCTAAAATCATTATATGGTATGGTGCTCATGGTAGTATGAGCTGTTATATTTCTTGTCAGGAAAAATATGAATTCATACCTCTAGATTTTTAGAAATAAACATATTTTGAAAGAAGAGGTTTGATCAAATACACAGAGGAAAAATTCATCTATGTTGAAGCCTGGTTGAGGCACAGTTAACCTCATGAAGAACACTGAATCTTGCAGTCTAACAATCTCATGAAACTGTATAGACATTATGGCTTATGCTTCAAGTTGTTCACTAGGTGATATACATTTCTTGGAGGTAACCATGACCAGAGGAAGCCTCAGACATGGAAGCTATTTTCCTATAGCACTCATATACTTCATACTGTCCTTTTTTATCTACCAGGTGCAATGTTTATATCTCTATGCTTATGTTGATTGGGGAAGCCACTCCTTTGCGATTCTGCATGTGTTTCTCCCTCAGAGAAGCTTAACATGAGAATTATGCTGGAAGATCTATGGCTGCTTGTAAAAAAAATGTAGTAGGCACAAGTAATATTCTCCGTAATTGTCTACATATCCATTGTAAATTCTAATATTCACACAGTTATCTAGTTAATAAAAAACAGCAAAGAATATTCAGAAGAGTGATGAAGGACTAAACAATCAAATATTCAGGGAGCATTAGGAATAATGTGTGTATGATTAAAGGCAAGTAATATTCAGGTTCCATATAGTAAATCATAAAGTACAACGAATAGTTCTACAATGTAAAAAGCAAAACAAATCCATAGACCCTAAGGAAAACATAACTGAGAAACAGATTAGAATCTTCCAGGAAGAGTAATGATGACAGTTGTTTTGCTATTATAAAATGTGGAAGACAACAGTTCCTTCAGTGATAAGACTTTCTAATTAAGATTTTTCACATTTTTCCCTGGTTGTCATTGTTATATTATGATGTCTTAGGATTTTTCTTTAAACTCTTTATTATTTTCAAGTAAACTTGGAATGCAGACATGATGATGATAAGCTGTCCAGTTTAGCATGAGCATTAAAGAAATTAGCTAATAAGTAAGCATATTTGTGGAAACTGGGGTATGCACATTTTTAAACACATATCATATAATTCCCTCTGACTATCTTGAGTCACTCATTGATAGTTTTCTTATTTTGAAGGACATACATATAAAAGAAAAGGTGTTAGCTACAGATGTAGTCTGATACATCTCTATAAGACAAATTTATGTTGCAATGTCAAAAGGCTGAAAATCTCTGGTTTCCTTGAAGAATTTTTTTCTCTGGGCTAGAACAATGGCTCAAAGTTTAAGAGAGAATGAAAATGAGGACAGGACTGTTCCATGGTGTGGTTGAGGAGAAGGATTTAATTTTAGATATGAGGGAGAGGTCAGCCAGAGACATGTGGAAGAATACAGACTGAAGATGGCCATGAGAGAAGGGAAGCAGGGATGTGGAGGATGAGAAAAGAAGAAAAGGAGGAAGGAAAAAGGGAGAGAGGTTAAGAGGACGACAAGAGGAGGTGAGGACCAAGAGCACCAAGAAAGCACACGGGTGAAAAACAGGTTTATAGAGTAATGGGGGAAGAGAAGCAAAGCTGGCCCATGGGCTGTAGAAGTTTAGGGTAGGGTGACTGGTATAAGTGGTGGGAGGAGCCAAATGTACTGAGTGAGCATTGTCCAGGTTGCTTCTGGACCTGACATAGCACTCACTCTTGCAGAGGACCTGTGCTTGGTTTTAAGCACTCACATGCTAGCACCCAACCATCCACAACTGAGTTCCAGAGGACCTATTACCCTCTTCATCTGATCTTCTCAGAAACCAGGCACACACATAGTACACATGTAAACACATGGAAAAAATACATACATTTTAATGCTTTGAATAATATGGGCCCTCATAGACTCATGTATTTGATGCTTGGCCCACAGGGAGTCATACTCTAAGTAGCAATACTTACGGAGTGTTGTTGTTGGAATAGGTGTGACCATGTTGGAGGAATGTGTCATTGTTGGGGTAGGCTTTGAGGTCCTATGCTCAAGCTGCACCTAGTGTGGGAGAAGCAGTCCCCTTTTGGCTGCATTTGGATCAAGATATAGAACTCTCTGCACCTCCAGCATCATGTCTGTCTGGACTCTGACATGTGTCCCACCATAATGACAATGGACTGAACCTCTGAACAAGCAAGCCATCCTCAATTAATATTGTCATTTATAAGAGTTGCCTTGATCATGGTGTTTCTTCAGAGAAATGGAAACTATTGGACACATATTAAAATAAACAAATCTCTAAAAGAAAAAAAAAAGATTTTTCACATAGCTAAAAAATCTTTTTCCAAATTTTGAAACATTGAAAGTTTTAAATACAAGTAATATATTTACAACATATTCATCTTTCTCTCCATTACTGCACCTTCTGCCATCTTCCCCCAGTACTTCTCCAATCAGGCACTCTATCACTATTATTGTTTCATAATTTTTTCATAATTAAGAAACAAAAAATGGGAAAAATAACATATAACTACTCTATTTGTCCTCTTCATATTATTGTAGCAAAATGCCTGTAAAAATAATTACTAAAATAAGAAAGGGTGCTTTAGTCTATTTGAATTTCTGGCTTTGATTCCAATACCCACGATTGTAGCATTTTAACAAAGGCTCACCATAGGGAAGTGTGAAACAAAGAGACAGAAGAATAATGTAAAGTCCTGGTATTCCCTGAAAAATATATGACAGAAATTCAACTCTCCCTGGCTAGGACTGACTGTGGATATGTTGGAGCATCTGCTATTTTTTTTTTTTTTGCAAGGTACTGTCATCCTAGTTTTCAACATATGAGCCTTTATGGAACACTTATCTACTATAGCTCTCAGACACAAACATAGATCTCTCTGCATGTCTCTTTCTTTCAATATTTATCTTTATTAAATTTAGATTAAATATCATGAGATTTACCAAAATTTTGGATAGGATGTAGATTTCTTTACACCTAAATTTACTACATTCTCTTTTTATTCAATATATTCTTTATTTACATTTCAAATTATATCCCCTTTTCTGGATTCCCCCCTCCAGGAAAGTCCCATAAGATCTCTTCTCTCCCTCTGTTTCCCAATCAACCCCCTTCCCATTTCCCTATCCTAGTATTCCCCTACACTTCTGTACTGAGTCATTCAAGGACCAGGGCCATTTCCTTCCTTCTTCTTGGGCATCATTTGATATGTGATGTATTTCTTAGGTATTCTGAGCTTCGGGGATAATATCTGCTCATCAGTGAATGCATACCATGTGAGTTCTTTTGTGATTGGGCAACCTCGCTCAGGTTGACATTTTCCAGTTCCACCCACTTGCTTAAGAATTACAGAAATTCATTGTTTTAATAGCTTAGTGGTATTAGATTGTATAAATATACCACATTTTCTGTATCTATTCCTCCTTTGAGGGATATCTGAGTTCTTTCCAGCTTCTAGCTATTATAAATAGGGCTGCTATGAACATAATGGAACATGTGTCCCTATTGCATGCTGATGAATCCTCTAGGTATATACCCAGGAGTGGTATAGCGAGGTCCTCCAGTAGTCTCATGCCCAGTTTTCTGAGGAACCACCAGACTGATTTCCAGAGGACTTGTACCAGCTTGCAGCCCTGCCAGCAATGGGGGAGTGTTCCTCTTTCTCCACATCCTTGCAAGCACCCGTTTTCTCCTGAGATTTTGATCTTAGCCATTCTGACTGGTGTGAGGTGAAATCTCATGGATGATTTGATTTGAATTTCCCTGATGACTAAGTATGTTGAACATTTCTTAGGTGCTTCTCAGCCATTCAATATTCCTCAAGTGAAAATTCTTTGTTAGGCTCTGTACCCCACTATTAATAGGGTTATTTGGCTTTCAGGAGTCTAAATTCTTGAGTTCTTTGTATATCTTTGATATTAGCCCTCTGTCAGATGGAGGGTTGGTAAAGATATTTTCCCAACTTGTTGGTTGCAGTTTTGCCCTTTTGACAGTGTCCTTTGCCTTACAGAAACTTTGTAATTTTATGATGTCCCATTTGTCAATTTTTGATCTTAGAGCATAAGCTATTGGTGTCCTTTTCAGAAAATTATCCCCTGTGCCCATGTGCTCAAGGTTCTTCCCCAGTTTCTTTTCGATTAGTTTCAGTGTATGTGGTTTTATGTGAAGGTCCTTGATCCACTTGGACTTGAGCTTAGTACATGGAGATAAGAATGGAACAATTTGCATTCTTCTGCATGCTGACCTCCAGTTGAACCACCACCATTTGTTGAAAAGGCTATCTTTTTTTCCATTGGATGGTTGTAGCTCCTTTGTCAAAGATCAAGTGACAATAATTGTATGGGTTCATTTCTGGGTCTTAAATTCTATTCCATTGATCTACCTGCCTGTCACTGTACCAATACCATGCAGTTTTTAGCACCATTGCTCTGTAATACTGCTTGACGACTGGGATATTGATTCTCCAGAAGTTCTTTTACTGTTGAGAATACTTTGAGCTATACTGAGTTTTTTGGTATTCCAGATAACTTTGAGACTTGCTCTCTCTAACTCTATGAAGAATTGAGTTGGGATTCCTTTGGGGATTGCATGAATCTGTATATTGCTTTTGGAAAGATAGCCATTTTATTATATTGATCCTGCCAATCCATGAGCATGGAATATTTTTCCATCTTCTGAGGTCTTCTTCAATTTCTTTCTTCAAAAACTTGAACTTCCTGTCATACTTTCACTTGTTTGGTTATAGTCAAACCAAGGTGCTTTTTACTATTTGTTGCTATTGTGAAGGGTGTCAGTTTCCTAATTTCTTTCTCAGCCTGCTTATCCTTTGAGTATAGGAAGGCTTCTGATTTGTTTGAGTTAATTTTATATCCAGTCACTTTGCTGAAGCTGTTTATCAGCTGTAGGAGTTGTCTGATGAAGTTTTTCGGGTCACTTAAGTATACTATCATATCATCTACAAATAGTGATAATTTGATTTCTTCCTTTCCAATTTGTATCCATATGACCTCCTTTGGTGTCAAATTGCTCTAGCTAGAACATTAAGTACTATATTGAATAGGTATGGAGAGAGAGAGGGCAGCCTTGTCTAGTCGCTGATTTTAGTGGAATTTTTTCACGTTTTTCTCCATATCGTTTGATGTTGGCTACTGGTTTGCTGTATACTGCTTTTATTATGTTTAGGTATGGGCCTTGAATTCTTGTTCTTTCCAAGACCTTTAACATGAAAGGATGCTGAATTTTGTCAAATTCTTTTTCAGCATCTAGTGAATTACCATATTTTTTTCATTTTTTAATGTAGTGGATTACATTGATGCATTTCCTTATATTGAACTATCCCTGCATCCCTGGGATGAAGCCTACTTGATCATGGTGAATAATCATTTTGATGTGTTCTTGGATTTGGTAGGTAAGAATTTTCTTGAGCATTTTTGCATCATATTCATAAGGGGAAATGGTTTAAGTTCTCTTTCTTTGTTGGATCTTTGTGTGGTTTTGGTATCAGCACAATTGTGGCTTCATAGAATGAATTTGGTAGTGTTCCTTCTCTTTCTATTTTGTGAAATTGTTTGAAAAGTATTGGTGTTAGGTCTTCTTTGAAGGTCTGATAGAATTCTGCACTAAAACCATCTGGTCATGTTTTTTTGTGGGTCTGTCAATGACCACTTCTGTTTCTTTAGGGGTTATGGGACCATTTAGATGGTCTCTATGATCCTGATTAAATTTTGGTATTTGGTATCTGTCTAGGAAATTGTCCATTTCCTCCAGATTTTCCAGTTGTGTTGAGTATAGGGTTTTGCAGTAGGATCTGATGATTTTTTGAATTTCCTCAGTTTCTGTTGTTATTTCTCCCTTTTCATTTTTGACGTTGTTAATTTGGATACTGTCTCTGTGCCCTCTGGTTAGTCTGGCTAACGATTTATCTATCTTGTTGATTTTCTCAAAGAAACAGCTCCTGCATTGGTTGATTCTCTGTATAGTTCTTATTTCACCTTGGTATATTTCAGGCCTGTATTAGCTTCTTTCTGTTCTAAAGCTTTTAGGTATGCTATTAAACTGCTCATGTATGCTCTCTACAGCTTCTTTTTGGAGGAACTCAGAGCTATGAGTTTTCCTCTTAGCACTGTTTCATTGTGTCCCATAATTTGGGTATGTTGTGCCTTACTTTTCATTAAATTCTAAAAAGTCTTTGATTTCTTTCCTTATTTCTTCCTTGACCAAGGTATCATTTAGTAGAGAACCATTCAGCTTCCATGTGTATGTTAGCTTTCTCTTGTTTTTGTTGCTTTCAAGACCACTCTTACACCATAGTGATCTGATAGGAGGCATGGAATTAGTTCAATCTTCTTATATCTTTTGAGGCCTGTTTTGTGACCAATTATATGGTCAATTTTGGAGAAGGTACCATGAAGTACTGAGAAGGAGGTATATTCTTTTGATTTAGTATGAAATGCTCTATAGATATCTATTAAATCCATTTGGGCCAAAACTTCCATTAGTTTCACTGTGTCCCTGTTTTGTTTGTTTTTCCCTGGTCTGTCCATTGATGAGAGTGGGGTGTTTAAGCCATCTACAATTATTAAGTGGGGTGCGATGTGTGATTTACACTTTAGTAGTTTCCTTTACAAATGTGGGTGCTCTTGTATTTGGAGCATAGATGGTCAGTATTGAGAGTTTTTCTGGAAGATTATTCCTTTAATGAGTATAAAGTGGCCTTCTGTATTTTTTGGATGACTTTCAGTTGAAAGTCTATTTTATTGGATTTTAAAATGGCTACTCCAGCTTGTTTCCTGGGACCATTTGCTTGGAAAACTGTTTTCCAGCCTGTTACTCTGAGGTAGTATATGTCTTTGACACTGAGGTGCTTTTCCTATATGCAGCAAAATGTTGGGTCTTGTTTACTAATCCAGTCTGTTAGTCTATGTCTTTTTATTGGGGAATTGAATCCATTGAGGTTAAGAGATATTAAGGAATAGTGATGGTTGCTTCCTGCAATTTTTGTTGTAACTTTTATGTTTATGTGGTTATCTTCTTTTGGGTTGGTTGAAAGAAGATTAATTTCTTGCTTTTACTAGTGTGTATCCCCCCCTTTTGTTGTTTTTCCATTCATTATCCTTTGAAGGGCTGGATTTGTGGAAAGATACAGTATAAATTTGTATTTGTTATGAGATATCTTGGTTTCTTCATCTATTATAATTGAGATATTTGCTGGATATAGCAAACTTGGTTGGCATTTCTGTTCCCTTAGGGTCTGTATGACATCTGCCCAGGCTCTTTTGGCTTTCAAAGTCTCTGGTGAGAACTTCGGTGTAATTTTGATAGGTCTATCTATATATGCTACTTGACATTTTCCCTTACTGCTTTTAATATTCTTTCTATGTTTAGTACATTTGGTGTTTTAATTATTATGTGATGGGAGGAATTTCTTTTCTGGTCAAATCTATTTGGAGTTCTGTAGGCTTCTTTTATGTTCATCTTTAAGCTAGGGAAGTTTTCTTCTACAATTTTGTTGAAGACATTTACTGGCCCTTTAAGTTGGAAATCTTCACTCTCTTCTATACCTATAATCCTTATGTTTGGTCTTCTCATATTGTCCTGGATTTTCTGGATGTTTGTGTCATGAGCTTTTTCCGTTTTTCAATTTCTTTGACTGTTGTATCAATGTTTTCTATGGTATCTTCTGCATCTGAGTTTCTTTCTTCTATCTATTGTATTCTGATGTTGATGCTTGCATCCATGACTCCTGATTTCTTTCCTAGGTTTTCTATGTCCCGAGTTGTCTCCCTTTGTGATTTCATTATTGTTTCTACCTCCTTCTTTAGATCCTGGATGGCTTTGTTCAATTCCTTCACCTGTTTTGTTGTGTTTTCCTTTAGTTCTTCAAGGCCTTCTCCATGTTTACTTGTGTTCTCCTGTATTTTTTAAGGGAATTATTTAAGTCCTTCTTGAAACCCTCATGAAGCCCTCCATCAGGATCATGACCTGTGATTTTAAATCCACTTCTTGCTTTCCTGGTGTGTTGGGTTATCCAGGACTTGCTGTTGTGGAAGACTTGATTTTGGGTGGTGCCATATCACCTTGATTTCTGTTAGCACCATTCCTATGTTTGCCTTTTGCCATCTCGTTATCTCTGGTGTTAGTTGATCCTGCTGTCACTGACTGGTGCTTGCCCCTCCTATTTTCCTTCAAGTCTATCTCAGCAACTCTGGGAGACCTGTTTTCTCCTGGCACAGATTGCTGTGGTGCTGCAGATCTCCTGAATGCAGCCAGAGCCCTGGCAGGGGTGTGTCCCAGGTGATCCTCTACTCTTATGATCCCTGCCTACCAGTCTATGCCTCCCCACTGTCACAGAAGCAAAGATGGTGGCAGCCTCACCTCAACACGGAACTCCCTCTTACCATGCGACTCTCTGCAAGTCAAATGCTCCCTGGCAGGATATGTGCCCAGAGGAGTGTGGGGCTGCCCAGTTCCTAGGTGCAGGTGGAGACCTGGTGAGCTGTGTCCCAAGCAATCATTCACTCTGGTGTTCCCTCCATACCTGGCTGAGCTGGCTCAATCCACTACATTCTAATGTTAACAGTTTACAATTTGGAATAATTACCAAAAGCAAAAATACATCGACATTAAATTTCAGTTAAGGTTCCAAAGTATGTGCTGGTTATTTTTTCACATTCTTTTAATATCCATCCTAGGGAATAGAAGAGAGTACATACTGTATGTACTGTACAGTATTTTTATAGCTGACATCATTTAGATAAAGGAAATTTGTAGATCTACTTATGGTAAAGAATAATGCATTAGAAAATTTTGCATATTCATGTATACCCCCATGGATACCATGGCATCTCTTTATAACCAAAGAACATGAGAGCATCAAAGGACCATTACATATTGACACAACTACAGATAGACGTTGTCCTACTGTAGGCTATATGATACACTACATCTACCTGAGTCTGGGAGAAATAAAGCAGTGTTTCCTCTACAAATTTCAGAAACCAAGTCCTTGGAAATGCTAGAAATCTGAACACATACTTCCAGATACTTCCAGAACAATAAGAGGATGAAATTCATTTTAAGTCTTTCCCTTGTGTGTGTGTGTGTGTGTGTGTGTGTGTGTGTGTGTGTGTGCATGCGCGCGTGCACGTGTGTGTGTGTGTGTGTGTGTGTGTGTGTGTGTGTGTAGAGTGACTACAATTAGTATGAGTTGAAAGTTCTTAGCTGCTTGGATTGTGCTGGGAATTCAACAATTAATTTTATAGCTCAAATTATTAAAGATTTTGCCTCTTTATGCTCCTCAATTTTGCCTTTGATGTAAGAATAACTTTATTATATTTTAAGTGACGACAGCACAGCTATTGAAAACCAATTGTTTGCTTTCATTTTTGTACCCAAAGTGACAACATGTTACAAAAATTGTGATACATTACTAAGAGAAGAACATGAAATATACATGCCATTATTAAATAATATATTAATTCAATACTTTTTATTTTTCATCTATAGAATTGCTATTACTCACATTCTCCCCACCGCCACTGCCACCGCCATCTTTGCTACGGCCGGCTCACACCAAGTGAGCTCCAGCAACCGGGAGACCCCAAACCTAAGACCTCTGGGGACTCAGCTATCTGCACTCAAGAGTTAAGCTGAGCAGCAGGCCCTGTGGGCCAGCCAGGCTTGGATCTGAGCCCAGCAGGAGATCTTGCACTGCCCGCCACCGCAGCCTGCCTTGCTGTTGCTTGGGACAGACGGAAGGACCAGGTACCAGTGTTGACCTGAGTTATCCCGAGTTTGAGATCGCGGGGGTCGCAAACAGCCAGGCAGTAACCTGCGCTCAGGAACTGAAYAGAACAGTGGTTCCTGTAGCCCAGACAGGCACGGGTTCTAAGCCCTGGGGGGATCCCCACCATCTAGGCTCCAGCAATCCAAACAGGGAAGCTATAATCCTGTAGGGAATCCTGTGGCTAGACTGAGCCCGGAGTCCAGCCACCTTCTTGCAGCTGGTGGCCTAACCAGATCACCACAAAAAACCAACAGAGGAATCCAGGTCATCATAAAGATCTAACAGACGAGCCCAGATCTGTGGGAAAAAAGATCTGATTCTTAAAAGCAGGCATCTAGGTAAGCCAGGAGGAGACAGTGGGAGACCATCTGCATACCCAGCAGTAAGCAGCAAGGAGTCTCAGGCCCAGCAGAGCTGAGGAGATAATTCGGAGCCCAGTAGCTTATACAGTCCAGCATCCACC
>BDUI01000025.1:1521947-1533621 GCA_002335545.1 Apodemus speciosus
TTCTGGAAAGGCCCAATGCAGCAGTGTAGGGGAATACCAGAACAGGGAAGTGGGAAGGGGTGAATAGGGGAACAAGGGGAGGGAAAAAGATATATGGGACATCTGGGGGGTGGGGAAACCAGATAAAGTGAAATGAAATGTAAATAAATAATATATCCAATAAAAAAATTGTTCAAAATGCCTTTTTCCTTCATTTTGATTTGTTAATTCTTATCTTTTAGCAAGTAAAACATTCAGGGAAGTAATAATCAAAAGGATATGTAAAAATATAATTCTGTAGAGAGATATTTAACATAAATACTAATAGTAGAACAGTTCCAAACAAGTGTAACTCTTTCACATGAGCAATATGAAGCACTACTGCCAGTTTGGAGTGTTGGAGTTTAAGCCAGGGTCAAACGTAGAGGGTGGTCAGGTGCTGGTGAGTTTCATTATCCTGTGCACATCTGGTTTGCTAGGCATTCTTATCATGACATGGAAGATTTTGTGATACAGCTATAGCAGCCGATCTGCCATTACTGATGACATACATATAACTATTAAATGTCATAGATACATGTGTCCATACTCGATGAATACTACATTAAACAAAACAAAATTTGTTTTTATTAATTATAGATTCTTTTCTCATACAATACAACCTGAATATGGGTTTATGTACTATGGTCTCAGGCCCCTGAGACATAAGTAGCAGAGGTCTGCCTGGTCTGGCCTCAGTGGGAGAGAATAAACATAATCCAGGAGAGATGTGAGGCCCCAGAAGGAGGAGACCTGGGGGTGGGAAGCACCCTCTTAGAAGCAGGGGGAGGAGGAATGAGGTAAGAAATTGTGGGAAGGGGGACAGATCCATGTGCAATGACTGGAATGTAAATAAAATAATTAAAAAATAATAAAATAAATGATATGACAAAATAAGGATTTTTTCTTTAAAAACGTATCTATCCTTGGCTATTAGTAAAAATTGAAAGCTTTATGCCTCAATATGTACATTCTTAAAGTTATTTTGTAATTTATTTTTGTTAATTTTTAAAATTTTATTGTCATTTTTTTTTGTCAAAAGCTGTCACACTGTGTCCCAGGCTTGCCTGAGTTCAAGTGTTTATTATTATATATTTTAAAATTACTGAGTTTCTTTTTACTCTACTAACAGATATTCAAATAAGATATTTTAACATTATATTAATGAGTTTATGTTTAAAACACATGCTTTAAATTGTTGCTTGAATATTTTAGTTTTATTATTAGCACATAAATTTTGTTTTATTTAGTTTTAGGTACATTTGCCCTCATGCCTATATTAAAGTTACCAAATTATGCATGTTTATTTGATATTTTAAATGATGCCAATTGCTACTAATAATATAATCAGCATTTCATAATCAATTAATTTGCTCCTTTTTGAAAGACTCCTTGTGAAACATATGCTTTCAACAGTGGCTTCCTAAAAAGTACACTTACAATCATGCAGTTCTGTTTCTTCTATTTTTTTTCCATGAAGAATTATGTAGTTGGCACTCTGCCTAATTGCCTCCCATTAAATGATTCTTTTAAAAAGTGTAGAAACTCAACAATAGTAATTAGTGTGAAGTGATCCATTAGCAGTGTTTCTGAGTATTTCCCTTCCATAAATCTTTTCACCTCATAATTAGGAGAGAAAGAAAAAAACTGATAAAATAAGTCTGTAGAACATAGTTATTGATAAAATAATGTACAAAATTTTATCATTTTAAATGTGCAGAGCCAAGCTTCTTAAGGCATTTCTCTCAGGAAAGAATTCAATATAATTTTGGCATTTTTCTCCATCTTCCCCCTTCTACTTCCTTTCATTTCTCTTGTTTTAAAGAAGTATTCTTGTGGAGATTTGATGGAATATCTACTCATTACAGAAAGAGAACTCACTACACACCAAAGTAAGGATATCATCAAAGTCCAAATAAGTGGAATGCTAGTTTTGGGAATTACTAAAAGAAATAATGTAGAGTTACCTGCATTTAAACAAATGACGGCCACATTATGACTATCCCACCACAGCATGTGTGACAGATCATGAAAGTTGGATAAGAGGAATGCATTGTACAGCCCAAGGATGCTCATTGGTTACTGTCCTTTCCAGAAGATGTCCCCAGACTTTTCCAAATAGGCTTTCCTGAGAGTTTTCTAGGTAGCTTTTCAAGTTTAAATGTGACTTTCAGCCATCTTTAGCATTAATTGTGCTTAGGAGTAAAGGGTCTAGAATGTATGGACAGCTACTATGACTTGTTGAAGTTTTTGAGCTGTTCACTTCCTTTGTTTCATGAGCTTCCTTACATGGTGGAATGTTTCACCTCCTCTTAGAACATATTGTCCCTTAAGGAGTTTCCTTTGAGAGATGACCAGGTATCTCCCTTCAGGATGTGCTGTATGTTAATAATGGATTTCCCTACATAAGAAGTTTACACTAGGGAAAATTGTTACACAACATCCCTGCTTATTTCCCAAATCCTTGGACATTCTCTCTTTTTTTTTTTTAATTTTTATTTTCTATATTCTTTGTTTACATTCCAAATGATTTCTCCTTTCTTGGATCCTCCCTCTGCATAAGTACCATAAGCCCTCTATCCTCTGCCCATTCCCCAATCATCCCCCTCCAATTTCTCTGTCCTGGTACTCCCTTACAATACTGGATCAAGCCTTTCCAGGACCAGGGCCCTCTCCTTCCTTCTCTTGGGAATCATTTGGTATGTTAGTTGTGTCTTGAGTATTTGAAGCTTCTGGGCTAATTGATATCCACTTGTCAGTGACTGCATTCCATATATATTCTTTTGTGATTGGGTTACCTGATATAGGGTGATATTTTCCAGTTCCAGACATTTGCCTAAAAATTCCATGAATTCATTGTTTTTATTTGATGAGTAGAATTCCATTGTGTAAATATACCACATTTTCTGTATCAATTCTTCCATTGAGGGACATCTGGGTTCTTTCCAACTTCTGGCTATTATAAATAGGGCTTTTTAAGAACATAGTGAAATATGTGTCTTTATTGCATGCCATAGAATCCTCTGGGCATATACCCAGGAGTGGTATAGCAGGGTCCTCCAGAAGTGTCATTCCCAGTTTTCTGAGGAGCCTCCAGAGTGATTTCCAGAGTGGTTGTACCAGCTTGCAATCCTACCAGCAGTAGAGGGTGTTCCTCTTCCTCCACATCCTCGCCAACACCTGCTGTCTCCTGAGTTTTTAATTTTAGCCATTCTGACTGGTGCAAGGTGAAATTTCAGGGTTGTTTTTATTTGCAATTCCCTAATGACTAATGATAAGGAACGTTTCTTAAGCTGCTTCTCAGTCATTTTAAATTTTTCAGGTGAAAATTATTTGTTTTGCTCTGTACCCCATTTTTAATAGGGTAATTTGGCTCTCTGGAGTCTAACTTCTTGTGTTCTTTGTATATATTGGATATTAGCCCACTGTAAGATGTAGAGTTGGTGAAGATCTTTTCCCAATTTGTTGGTTGCTGTTTTGCCCTTTGCAACGTGTCCTTTGCCTTAAAGAAACTTTGTAATTTTATGATGTCCCATTTGTCAATTCTTGATCTTAGAGCATAGGCTATTGGTGTTCTGATCAGGAAATTTTCCCCTGTGCCCATGTCCTCAAGGGTCTTGCCAGTTCCTTTTCTATTAGTTTCAGTGAGTCTGGTTTTATGTGAAGGTCCATGATTCACTTGGAGTTGAGCTTAGTCCAAGGAGATAAGAATGGATAGATTTGCATTATTCTGCATGCTAACCTCCAGTTGAGCCAGCACCATTTGTTGAAAAGGCTATATTTTTTTCCACTGGATGGTTTTAACTCCTTTGTCAAAGATCAAGTGAACATAAGTATGTGGGTTCATTTCTGAGTCTTCAAATCTATTCCATTGATATACCTGCCTGTTGCTGTACAAATAACATGAAGTTTTTTTTTTTTACACTTTTGCTCTGTAGCACTGCTTGAGGTCTGGGATACTGATTCCCCCCAGAAGTTCTTTTACTGTAGAGAATAGTTTTAGATATCCTGCATCTTTTGTTATTCCAGATGAATTTGAGAATTGCTCTTTCTAACTCTGTGAGGAACTGAGTTGGGATTTTGATGGGGATTGCATTGAATAGATTGCTTTTGGCAATATGGCCATTTTTACTATATTAACCCTGCCAATCCATGAGCATGGAAGATTTTTTCCATTTTCCGTGTTCTTCAATTTCCTTCTTCAGAGACCTGAAGTTATTGTCATACAGTTCTTTCACTTGTTTGGTTAGAGTCACAGCAAGATACTTTATAATGTTTGTGGCTATTATGAAAGGTTTCATTTTTCTAGTTGCTTTCTCAGCCTGCTTATCCTTTGAGTATAGGAAGGCTACTGATTTGTTTGAGTTGATTTTATAATCAGCCACTTTGCTAAGCTGTTCAATTCAACTAGAGCTTTAGGAGTTCTCTGGTAGAGTTTTTTTTGGGTGACTTAATATACTATCATATCATCTGTGAATAGTGATATTTTGATATCTTCCTTTTCAATTTGCATCCCTTTGACCTTCTTATGTTGTCTAATTGCTCTAGCTAGAACTACAAGTACTATATGGAAAAGATATGGAGAGAGAGGGCAGCCTTGCCTAGTCCCTGATTTTAGTGGGATGGCTTCAAACTTCTCTCCATTTAGTTTGATATTCACAACCAGTTTTCTGTCTATTGCTTTTACTATGTTTAGGTATGGGCCTTGAATTCCTGTTCTTTCCAAGACTTTTAGCATGACAGGATGCTGAATTTTGTCAAAAGCTTTTTCAGCATCTAATGAAATGACCATATGTTTCTTTTTAGTTTGTTTATGTAGTGGATTGCATTGATGGATTTCCATATATTGAACCATCTCTGCATCCCTGGGATGAAGCCTATTTGATCGTGGTGAATAATCGTTTTGATGTGTCCTTGGATTTGATTGGCAAGAATTTTATTTAGTATTTTTGCATCGGTATTCATAAGGGAAATTGGTCTGATGTTTTCTTTCTTTGTTGGATCTTTGTATGGTTTTGGTATCAGCGCAATTGTGGCTTCATAGAACGAGCTGGGTAGTATTCCTTCTGTGTCTATTTTGTGGAATAGTTTCAAGAATATTGGTGTTAGGTCTTCTTCGAAGGTCTGAAAGAATTCTGTACTAAAACCATCTGGTCCTTTTTTTCCCTCTTTTGGTTGGAAGACTTTCCTTGACCACTTCTATTTCTTTAGGGTTTATGGGACTTTTTAGATGATCTATTTGATCCTGATTTAATGTTGGTATTTGGTATCTGTCTGGAAAATTGTCCATTTCCTCCAGATTTTCCAGTTTTGTTGAGTATAGTCTTCTGTAGTAGCATCTGATGATTTTTTTTAATTTCCTCAGTTTCTGTTGTTATATCTCCCTTTTCATTTCTAATTTTGTTAATTTGGATACTGTCTCTGTGTCCTTTGGTTAGTCTGGCTAAGGGTTTATCTATCTTGTTGATTTTCTCAAAGAACCAGCTCCTGCATTTCATGATTCTTTGTATGNTTTTTTTTTTTTACACTTTTGCTCTGTAGCACTGCTTGAGGTCTGGGATACTGATTCCCCCCAGAAGTTCTTTTACTGTAGAGAATAGTTTTAGATATCCTGCATCTTTTGTTATTCCAGATGAATTTGAGAATTGCTCTTTCTAACTCTGTGAGGAACTGAGTTGGGATTTTGATGGGGATTGCATTGAATAGATTGCTTTTGGCAATATGGCCATTTTTACTATATTAACCCTGCCAATCCATGAGCATGGAAGATTTTTTCCATTTTCCGTGTTCTTCAATTTCCTTCTTCAGAGACCTGAAGTTATTGTCATACAGTTCTTTCACTTGTTTGGTTAGAGTCACAGCAAGATACTTTATAATGTTTGTGGCTATTATGAAAGGTTTCATTTTTCTAGTTGCTTTCTCAGCCTGCTTATCCTTTGAGTATAGGAAGGCTACTGATTTGTTTGAGTTGATTTTATAATCAGCCACTTTGCTAAGCTGTTCAATTCAACTAGAGCTTTAGGAGTTCTCTGGTAGAGTTTTTTTTGGGTGACTTAATATACTATCATATCATCTGTGAATAGTGATATTTTGATATCTTCCTTTTCAATTTGCATCCCTTTGACCTTCTTATGTTGTCTAATTGCTCTAGCTAGAACTACAAGTACTATATGGAAAAGATATGGAGAGAGAGGGCAGCCTTGCCTAGTCCCTGATTTTAGTGGGATGGCTTCAAACTTCTCTCCATTTAGTTTGATATTCACAACCAGTTTTCTGTCTATTGCTTTTACTATGTTTAGGTATGGGCCTTGAATTCCTGTTCTTTCCAAGACTTTTAGCATGACAGGATGCTGAATTTTGTCAAAAGCTTTTTCAGCATCTAATGAAATGACCATATGTTTCTTTTTAGTTTGTTTATGTAGTGGATTGCATTGATGGATTTCCATATATTGAACCATCTCTGCATCCCTGGGATGAAGCCTATTTGATCGTGGTGAATAATCGTTTTGATGTGTCCTTGGATTTGATTGGCAAGAATTTTATTTAGTATTTTTGCATCGGTATTCATAAGGGAAATTGGTCTGATGTTTTCTTTCTTTGTTGGATCTTTGTATGGTTTTGGTATCAGCGCAATTGTGGCTTCATAGAACGAGCTGGGTAGTATTCCTTCTGTGTCTATTTTGTGGAATAGTTTCAAGAATATTGGTGTTAGGTCTTCTTCGAAGGTCTGAAAGAATTCTGTACTAAAACCATCTGGTCCTTTTTTTCCCTCTTTTGGTTGGAAGACTTTCCTTGACCACTTCTATTTCTTTAGGGTTTATGGGACTTTTTAGATGATCTATTTGATCCTGATTTAATGTTGGTATTTGGTATCTGTCTGGAAAATTGTCCATTTCCTCCAGATTTTCCAGTTTTGTTGAGTATAGTCTTCTGTAGTAGCATCTGATGATTTTTTTTAATTTCCTCAGTTTCTGTTGTTATATCTCCCTTTTCATTTCTAATTTTGTTAATTTGGATACTGTCTCTGTGTCCTTTGGTTAGTCTGGCTAAGGGTTTATCTATCTTGTTGATTTTCTCAAAGAACCAGCTCCTGCATTTCATGATTCTTTGTATGGTTCTCTTTGTTTCTACTTGATTGATTTCAGCCCTGAGTTGATGATTTACTGTCTTCTACTCCTCTTGGGAGAATTAGCTTCTTTATTTTCCAGGTCCATTAAGCTGCTAGAGTATGCTCTCTCCAGTTTCTTTTTGGAGGCACTCAGGGATATGAGTTTTCCTCTTAGCACTGCTTTCATTGGGTCCCATAAATTTGGGTATCTTGTGCCTACATTTTATTAAATTTTAGAAAGTTTTTGATTTCTTTCTGTATTTCTTTCTTGATCGAAATATCATTGAGTATTGTTCAGCTTCCATGTGTATGTGGGCTTTCTATTTTTTCCAATTTTCTTTAATTTGATTAAGTATTCTTTTTCATTCTTTTTTTCCTCTTTTTTATTGAATATCATCTTCATTTGCATTGCCATGGTAAAACCTTTCCCAATTTCCCCCTCCCCAAAAGTCCCCCAACCCTTCCTCCCTTCCCCTGCCTCAGTGTATATGCCCCTCCACCTGACACACTCCCAACTCCCCGTCTCAGTTTCCCTTTTTTGGGGCCTATGTTGAGCCTTTATCTGACCAAGGACCATTCCTGCCACTGATGCCCAACAAGCCCTTCCTCTGCCCCTTTTGGCTGGAACCATGTGTGCCCCTTGGTTGATGGTTCAGTCCCTGAGAAACTTGGGGCATCTGGGTGGCCAAAATCATTGTTCTTCCCATAGGGCTGTAAGCCCCTCCAGTTCTTCTGGACCAAAAGTCTTGGAGAGATCAGGAATCCATGACCCATACCTAAACATAATGAAAGCAATATACTGCAAACCGGTAGCCAACATCAAGTTAAACAGAGAGAAACTTGAATCAATCCCACTAAAATAGGGAACCAGACAAGACTGCCGACTTTTTTCCTATCTATTCAATATATTACTTGAAGTCCTAGCTAGAGCAATCAGGCAGCAAAAGGAGGTCAATGTATACAAACTGTAAAGGAGGAAGTCAAAACATCACTATTTGCAGGTGATATGATAGTATACTTAAGGGACCCAAAGACTTCCACCAGAGAACTTCTAATGCTGATAAACAACTTCAGCAAAGTGGCTGGATATAAAATTAACTCAAGCAAATCAGTAGCCTTCCTCTACTCAAAGGATAAACAAGAGGAGAAAGAAACTAGGGAAATGACACCGTTCACAAAAGTCCCAAATAATATGTCATACCTAGGTGTGACCCTGACGAAGCAAGTGAAAGATCTATATGACAAGAACTTTAAGTTTTTGTTGCTATTGAAGACCACTCTTACTGCACAGTGATCGGATACGTGGCATGGGATTAGCTCGATATCTGTTGAGGTCTGTCTTGTGATGAATTATATGGTTGGTTTTGAAGAAGGTAACATGAGGTACTGAGAAAAAGGTATGTTCTTTTGCTTTAGGATGTAATGATATATATATATATATTCCAATTGTTCCAAAGCTTCAATAAGTTTCACTGTGTCCCTGTTTAGTTTCTGTTTTCCTGATCAATCCATTGAGGAGAGTGGAGTTTTGAAGTCACCCGCAATTATTCTGTTAGGTGGAATGTGTGATTTGAGCTTCAGTAAAGTTTCTTTTATGAACTACGGTGCCCTTGCATTTGGAGCATAGATGTTCAGAATTGACAGTTCTTCTTGATGGATTTTTCCTTTGACCAGTACGAAGTGTCCTGTGTCCCTTTTGATGACTTTAGGTTGAAAGTCAATATTATCTGATATTAGAATGGCTACTCTGGCCCGTTTCCTGAGACCATTTGCTTGTAAAATTGTCTTCCAGCCTTTTACTCTAAACTAGTATTTGTCTTTGACACTGAGGTGCATTTCCTGCATGCAACAAAATGCAGGGTCCTGTTTTCATATCCAGTCTGTTAGTCTGTCTTTTTATTGGGGAATTGAGTACATTGATGTTAAGAGAAATTAAGGAATAGTGATTATTTCTTCCTGTCATTTTTGATGTTATTTTTATGTTTAAGTGGTTATCTTCTTTTGGGTTTNTTTAAGTGGTTATCTTCTTTTGGGTTTGATGAAAGAAGGTTACTATCTTGCTTTTTTCAGGGTGTAGTTTCCCTCCTTGTATTTGTGTTTTCTACCTATTATCCTTTGTAGGGCCGTGTTTGTGGAAAGATATTGTGTAAATTTGACTTTATCATGGAATATCTTGGTTTCTCCATCTGTGGTGATTGAGAGTTTTGATGGGTATAGTAGTCTTGGCTGGCATTTGTGTTTTCATAGAGGCTGTATGAGATCTGCCCAAGATCTTCTAGCTTTCATGGTTTCTGGTGAGAAGTCTGGTGTAATTCTGACAGGCCTTCCTTTGTAAGTTACTTGGCCTTTTCATCATATTGCATTTAATATTCTTCTTTTGTTTGGTACATTTGTAGTTTTGATTATTATGTGACAGGAGGTATTTCTGTTCTTGTCCCATGTTTGGAGTTCTGTAGGCTTCTTGTATGTTCATGGGCATCTCTCCCTTTAGGTTAGGGAAGTTTTCCTCCATAATTTTGTTGAAGATATTTGCTGGCCCTTTAAGTTGTAAATCTTCACTCTCATCTATACCTATAATCCTTAGGCTTGGTCTTCTCATTTTGTCCTGGATTTCCTGGATGTTTTAGGTTACAACCTTTTTGCATTTTGCATTTTCTATGACTATTAAGTAAATGGTTTCTATGGTATCTTCAGCAACTGAGATTCTTACTTCTATCTCTTGTATTCTCTTGTTGATATTTGCATCTATGACCCCTGATTTCTTCCCAAGATTTTCTATCTCCAAAGTTGTCCCCCTTTGTGATTTTTTAGTTGTTTCTACTTCTGTTTTTAGATCCTGGATGGCTTTGCTCAGTTCCTTCACTTGTTTGTTTGTGTTTTTCTGTAATTCTGTAAGAGATTTTTGTGTTTCCTTCTTCATGACTTCTGCCTGTTGACCCAAGTTCTCCTGTATTTCTTTAAGTTCTTTTTTAATTTCCTCTTTGTTGGCCCATATCTGTTCACCCATATTTTCCTGAATTTCTTTAAATGATTTTTGTGTTTCCCTTGTAAGGGCTTCTACCTTTTTATCCATTTTCTCCTGTATTTCTTTAATAAGAGATTTATTTATTTCTTGTGTTCCTCCAACAGCATCATGACCAGTGATTTTAAATCCAAATCTTCTTTTTCTGGTGTGTTGGAGTATCCAGGACTTGCTGTTGTCCGAGAATTGGGTTCGGATGCTGCCATATTGCCTTTATTACTGTTAGTTATGTTCCTATGTTTGCCTTTTGCCATCTGGTTGTTCTCAGGAGTGAGTTGGTCCTGTTTTCACTGTCTGGTGCTTGAATGAACTGTAAGCCTGTAAGTCTATTTCTGCTCCTCTGGATTATTGGGTTTCCCCTGGCTCAGATTGCTGATAGGCTGCCTTACTCTTGGGTGCAGTTGGAACCCTGGTGTGCCTTGCCCTGAGCAATGTTATGCTCAAGGTTGTCTCTGTGTACCTGGAGCTGCCTGTCCTGTCCAACTGGGAGCGAAGATGGTGGCAGGGGGCCTCTCCAAGTGGCGATTAATCTGCAGGGCAATCAAATCAAGTCAGGGCTGGCACACAGACGAACCACAGAGCTGCCCAAGTCTTGGGCGCAGGCAGAAGCCTGGAGGTCTATGTCCCAAGTGATGTTAAACACGGGGTATTTCTGTATACCTTGAGCTTCCTGTCCTGTCTGTCTAGGAGTGAAGATTGGCCTTTCTCTTTTACACACACACACACACACACACACACACACACACACACACACACACTCATATTATATGGTAAATTTGGTATAAATTATCTTAAAATATTAAAACTCAAATTTCATTTCTTTTTTTCAAAATGTATTTATAATATTAGAAGCATGTGAAAGTATAATATGCACACCTGGTAAATTCGAGGATACAAAGAAATATAATCTAAACCAATTCCAATTATAGAGTTTCTTAAGAAAATGTCTGAGGATTATCATGAATATTCAGGAATTCTACAGTTCATTTCAATACTCTAGGAAGATTTCTTTAACTTCAGGTAGGGGAGAAATAGAGTGCTTTTCTGGAACATGATGAAGCTCTTCTCTGAGCAACTTAACATTGCTAAAACCCTGAGACTTTACTAAGTATGGGACTTGTGAAGATCGAAAACGTAGTTTAGTCTGATGAACAATAATTGGTTGCTTCTACATTTACTTTTTACAGCAGCAAAAGAAACCCAATAAAGGAAAGGGAGCTTAAGCGAAATTCCCAGGATGGTCCTTATGATAATTTTTGTTCAAATTAAATTTAAATTTCAGATTGGGTAAAGAATATAATTTAAGACTGAAGTAGACAAAAATAAGTTCAATCTCTAAGAGAAAAAGTGAAAGACAATTTTCACTACATGTGGGGTTGGTGAGGATCTTTTGCCAATTTGTAGGCTGTCGATTTGTCCTTTTGACAGTGTCTTTTGCCTTACAGAAACTTTGTAATTTTATGACGTCTCATTTGTCTATTCTTGATCTTAGGGTATAAGCTATTGGTGTTCTGTTCAGGAACTTT
>BDUI01000026.1:28657-41157 GCA_002335545.1 Apodemus speciosus
CCCTCCTTCCTTCCCTCCTTCTCTTCTCTTTGTCCCCCTCCGTTCTAAGATGGGCCTCCTTCCTCAACAGCAGGAAGGAGGCATCTCTTACCTGATCCTCAACATGATCAGGACCAGTCTTGCTCTCCAGGACCCCTAATCAGTCATCTCTCAGTGGGTGGGATGGTTTCTGATGCCCGCTCTTTCCTGGGTATCCTTGAAGATATTGCCCTCTGCCTCTTGGCCAGTACCAAGTGTGTGTCTGATGGCTCAGCAGTGAGTTTCTGGCCACCGATTCCAGAGAAGGCCTTGTACTCCACTTGAACTTCTAGAAGCTTCAGAGACAGCCCAGCACCCTACTTTCCCATCTGATTAGTGTGCTCTCTTAAACTCTTCCTGAATTATTTCACAGAAAATAAAAAGCACATGCCCCTCCTCAAGACGTTTCTCTCACAGCTAATTATAAGTGAAGTCAATTAACAAAATAGAGGAGCATATTTATACTTCTTAGTACAAACGGAGATATTTATATAAATATTTTTAAGGAATTTTTCCCTAAATACTACCTTATTTTTCTATCTTTGTAGGAAAACGGATAAATTTTTCTATGTGTATTTATGACCAGTTGAAGTATGCCAAGGAAATAAAAATACAGTCTTGCTTAGGACCCTCCCCCCAAAACCCATTAGTCTTAGAAATTGTCTTAAAAACAGCGTGCCATTATTTCAGAGTTAAACAGTTAAGCGTTTTTATACAGGAGCATCAAAAACCAGATATGCTGCAAATACCAAACCTTTTTTTAATGGCTTTCAGATAAAACAATTTATTTATGCAATTAACAACAACATGCAATTTCTAATAATTAGCAGATAATAGTTATCTCCAAAGTACTTTATAAAATTGCCTTTGAACTGCGTTCGTTCTGTGGGGAATCACTGAAAATTGGACTATAAAATTACCAGAAAATGCAGTGCATTAACAAGAATTTTCTGTATCAGTTTCTCTCCAAATTTATGAGCTTGAATATTTGTAAACATTGGGTTTCATAGATGGAAACCTGTCACCTTGCCTTCCTTTTAAGGGAAAAAACACATTTTGCTGTTACAGAACTATTTGACTTTGACTTTACTGTCTCATCTTGTTTCCTTCCTCCCCAGTAAGATGTTATATCGCTATTATTTCTTCTTTGAAAATTAAGAAATAACTACAAATATGCAATTCTATGGGTGTGCATCAATCTCTTCTAATTCTCTTTCATAAACAATGTTCTACATTCAGCAATTGTAAAATGTTCCTATTAAACTGAACTATCTTTGAAGAAATAACAATAAAAATTATTAAGGAACCATCTTAACGAGAATCCAGAGGACTTGGAACTGGAAAAAGGTGTTTGGGGGCCACTTCCTCGTTTGGGAGAATTCCTCATTGTGTTGTACCACAGAGGGTTGGGGTGTGCTGCAGTATCTGCAAACGTCACATTGAAGGTGTCTTTACTTCTCATCTCTCTTGTTTATATAAGACAGTGTCTCCTTTCATATGACAGTGACGACCCAAAGCACCAATCGGGTGCCATTTTGCTAAGCATCCATCAGCAGGAGGGCTCTCCATCATCACAGAGGCCTGGCCAAGCGGCTGAATGTGACAGTGACCCCGCAGCCTGGAAGCATAAGGCACACAGCCCGTCTCCTCTCACCATTGATGCTGCTCTTTCTGACTTACTAGGACAGTTTCATTCTCTGCATGAAGTGGTGATGTGGGCATTGCTGTGGAAGAGAGACCCAAGCAAGAGGTCCTCAAGCTGCATCCCTTGCCTGTCTGTCACAGATGGACGTKTCCGGTGGAAATGGTTCATGAGAGGAAGAGGCATGTGTGCTCCATGTTCTRTTGCCCACTCCACCTCCCCCACCTCTGTCACCTCCTGGAGGCATGCAAGTCTTCGTAAAGTGCAGGAGCCTTCCAGCTGTGAATGGTTCTCAGGAGCAAAGGGCAGCCATGTCTAGGGAGTGCACCTGTTGGGAGGGTCTACTGCTAAGATGCATCTTCTCCAGACATATGTGTCCCTGCCCAAAGATGAGGCCTGGAACTCAGTGAGATCATACAATAAGCTGCTGTCACCTCTTGCTGTATACAGAGGTCATTGAGAGAAGGCTAGCCGAATGTAGGTTGGTGCTTTAGGTAGTGTTCTATTGTCATGAAGAGACGGGTGAGACCATAGCAACACTTGGAAAAGGAAAACATTCAATTGGGGCATGCTTACATTCAAAGGTTTAGTCCATTATTGTCATGGCTGAAAGCATGATGGCATACAGGCAGACATGGCAATGGAGAGGTGGCTGAGAGTCCTACATCYGGATTGGCAGGCAGCAGGCAGCAGGCAGAGAGAGACACTGAGCCAAGCTTGATCATTTGAAATGCTAAAGCCCACTCCCAGTGACACACTTTCTACAAGGCCACATCTACTCCAACAAGGCTACACCTTGTGTAGTGTCACTCCCTAGTGACCAAGCATTCAAATATATGGGCCTATGGGAGCAATTCTTATTCAAGGGTCAGGAACCCTTCCTAAAGCATGCATATCATATACAGAGGTACATGGACTTGTTGCATGTGTCTCTTAGTGATGGTTTGATCACAGGCTGGATTTGGACTTTGGTACTTTCCCCTTCTGTGCTGACTCCAAAGGGACTCCTTCCCATGGGCTACGGGATCACAGCAGAGACTGAGTAAGGTTAGGGGTAGCCTGTGCACTCGCTGCTGCACTGGTGACCTGAGCTGGCTATTCTCTTAACTGACTCTTAACCAAGTAGTTTCAGTAGTGTCCCTCTAGTACCCCAGGACCTGAAAAAACGCTATGTGTAAATATGGTTCTTACATATGTAATCACCTAAGAATAGGTTGTACCAGAACAGGGTGGGCCCTAGTCCATCTTGATGAGATCACAACAATAGGAAGTCATAGACACCCAGGTAGAGAGAAGCCAGGACAGGGTACATGGCGAGGGTAATGGCTGCACCCAACTATGCCAAGGATCATGGGAATCTGCCAGGACCGAGAAGAGGCAGAAGGACCCTTCCCCAGAAGCCCACACCTGGAATTGGGTCTTCTAGGCTGGAGACCTCTGGGAAGAAGCAAGTTCCTGTTGTGGATCTGCTACTATTGTAGACTATTGTAGACAGCACACAGCAGACTGTGTGCTGTCTCACGTCACTGTTGAAGATCACACGACCTTCACACAGCCTTCTCTCACTCGGGGCCATGTACCCCCATTCYGATTCACCCCAGGGCCTCAGTAGTCACCAGGCCCAGCTCTCCCTAAGTTAGGGCCCTTGTTATTTGTGTGGCCTCTCTGATCCTAATTCCATGTTGTCCCTTCACTGGATGCCCTGGGTGAGTCACCRCCTCCTTTCCATACCTTTTCCTCTGACTYTCCTCAGCAGCCCTTCATCCCTGTTGAACTCTCCCATCCACTACCAGTGGTTCTAGGCTCTGATGCCTCCTGAATATCCATATCTCTGCTCACAGGGCCATTGTCTCTTCCAGATCTCAGATGGTCCTCTTCTGAGATGTGTCCTTAAAATGCCCTCTGGGCCTGTTCTGAAACTAATAGATCTGGATCTTGTCATCTCCTCATTTGGAACCCCTCACGGTGACCCTCAGCAAGGCTGGAAGGTGTTGGGAACAGATATGCAGGATTTTCCCTGAACATCGGATCCTTGGGCCTGTGGACAATCCAGGGACACTGGTCTGTTGCCAGATAGGGACACTTTATCCCCAGTAAGCATCCCCAGAGCCCAGGCCCACCTGGCTCTGGATTCTCTCCTGCTTCTCTCACAGGCTTTTGTTCCTCTGGCAGGTGGGTCCTGGAGCTGACAGTGATGTTCTACATATGTCTCTAGTGTCATGCACACTGTCACGAGGGCCTGTTCCCCTGGCTTGCTCTCTACTCTGTGCTGGTGGAAACCTCACTCTCACTCACTGATTTGTCATATGTTTTCAGGAATTCCATTCATTTTGCCAGCTGAAGTTGAGGTCCCATGAGTGCATGGGTGAACACATTGGAAGTCACGTGTGTTTGGATGTTGACCATGAAGATGAGCCATAGGCTCAGTCCTGGGCCACCAGAGAGAGAGAGAGAAATATGCACGGCTGGCCACTTGCTAGTCTTATATTAGGCTGTACCGTCTGCTTACACATACTTCACAGGGCTAAAATACCTTGCAGTACCCACTCACAAGGCACCAGTACTTGTGTTTTCCTGAAGGTGAGCTATTGTTAGGATGGATGTGTGTGTGTGTATGAGTGTGTGTGTGTGTGTGTGAGTGTGTGTGTGAGTGTGTGTGTGTGTGTGTGTGTGTGTGTGTGTGTGTGTGTTTGTGTATTTTGAGCTTTGTGAGTGATCAATAGAATTGACAAGGCAGGGCAGAACCTCCAAAGAATAGAAAAGGATTAGAGATGGAAGAGGTCACTCCAAAGAGCCCCACTTCAGCTTGTCTATTGTCTGGTGCTTGCCTTTGAGGGCCCAGCCTGCTAGTGTTCATTTCATGTGAGAATCACTTTCAGGAAGATCAGCCTGCTCCTGCTTGGTGGATCCCAGGACATGGGATTCTTCCTTCTGTGACGCCCCTTGCTATTGTGGAATAAGGCCTGAGAAGACAACTGTGGACTCTGCTTTGGCACATTTGAGGCATCATATTACAGAGTGGGCGTGGTCACATGCTGAGGCAGGAGTAAGAGAATGTAGGCAKGTCCTGCTGAGGTGTGGAGGGTGCTCAGATCTCTGTGGGTGTCCAATCGGTTTAGGGTAGAACTCCAGTGTCCTCCTGTGTGACTAAATCTTTGTTTCTTTACTTCAGAAGCAAATTCTTTAGCTGAAAGATAGAAGCGGATCTATACTTTAATGGTTATTGTAGAATCCTTCACTTTTGAGAAGAGCTTATAACTATTATAAGTTTATAATTGGCATAAAATGCATGGAGTCAATCTGCAGGGTCTGCAGAGTCAGAACAGGACATGCTCCATGAGGGCCTAGCACCAGAAGTGCTGGTGACTGGCTGGTTTGGTAAATTTGTCAACAGCAGAAGGTTTCTGCCAGCTGGCTCCCAGAGATGTGTTTGCATCTGCGAATTGGCTTATCAGTGAACTGCTAGTCCCTAAATTGATTTAGGGCAAATTAATCTTTGATTAATTGACCCTAAGTCCAGTCTTCCACTTGAGATTTTTAATTAAACTTTTAATTTTGGTATGATTGTGGATTCGCACACAGTTTTAAGATGCAATGCAGATATCTCTGGTATTCTTTCTTTGGTTTACTCAGGAGTAACTGGTTATAAACCATTGAACAGTTTGAATATCAGGTTATTCCAGACTCAGGACACCCACCCTCCAGAATGCCACATCTCTCCTGAGACCACAGTCTTTGTTACAGTTTCCGTTGCTGTGATAAAACACCATGATGGATAAACAACTTGGATGAAAAAAGGTCCACAGACAATTATTGAAAGAAGCCAGGACAGGAAGTTTGGGATGGAGACGGGTTAGTGAGCTGTGGCTCTGGACCTCCCAAAGGATGCAACACTCCCTTTGTGGATCTCTGAGAATGGGTGATGAGGTTTACAGATTGTTTGGTCAAAATATTGGCGATAAACTTTGTCATTGACAGCAAATGGGATCAGTTGTAGGTCGGAGGTCCTAGTGTGTCATTTAAGCCATGTTTAGATTGGTTATGCTAGAGATGAGAGGAGAAAAGGGAAGTTCCTTAGAGCACTGAGGGATGGAAGAGTTGACCCTTAGATGACTGTAGTCGGCCTAAGGGAGCATCCAAGCCTGAGTGAGCAAGGCAGTTTCAAGGCCACGGTGTACAGRGTAACAGTAGGCCACTCACTGAAAGCCACTCTGAGGATGGGACCTTGAATTGGAGAGAACACAGTTTTAGGTATGTGACCCTGAAAGCTGGGCAWGCTGATGGTTATGTCTCTCCTGGAGAAGTCATGCTACAAAGCGACTTCCAACTGGAGAGTCAGAATAATCAACCTTTGCAAAGGATCAGAACTGTGTTGGAAAGAGATTCATGACCAGAGCCTGTATCTACTTATCTGTCTGCTAGGGAATCCAAATGTTTGCACAGAGATTTCCCATCTCTAGCTGTATTTGTTGTGTTTATCTGGCGATGACAGGGGTAGGGAGGCAGACAAGATGGATTGGAAGGCATCTGGCTGGTAATAAAGACAATTTGCAAGACATGATGAGAATYGTGTATCTCAGGTTTAGACCTGAATGCTTTGAGTGTATGATTTCATGTTCAGTTGCATAATTTCATAGATACATCAAGATCCTAGAGAGATTATTGACAAAGTGTCTCTCATGTACTGACAGTGAAAAGTCCCAAGAAACTAAGGAACACACACGCTTGTATGCTTCGACATCTGGGTCAGGACAGGAAGCTTTTCCCAGGTGTCAGCTCTCTGACAGCTGGAAGGACACGCTGATCTCAGAACCTTTAGCATCACTTCTTGGACCAGATGTGCTTCTTCTTTCCCTGCCTCTAACTATCATTCTGCCACATAACATTGGAAACAGGCCACTCATGCTATGAAAAGTGAAACATACTTTTTCACATCAGCATTAGTAAAGTACTGTTTTCCTGCCATGGTCTGATAATCATCCGGATCATTGCTAAAAAGTGGTTTGGTTGCTACAAGTCAAACCACCTTACATGGCTTAAACTTAAAAAATGGAGAAATGTGCTCGGTGCTGGTGAAGAAGGGAATGCAGAAAGTCAGCGACATAGACCTTCTGCAGAAGTAGCAGGTGGCGTGCCACTGTGCTTACTACCTGTACCTCCTCGTACGCCTGTCACATCGCTGGGTGACCACACAGGCAGAGGAGGAGGAATAGACAAAATCACAGATTCCATCCAGGGTTGTCTTCCTACCACACTGGGTTCTGGAAATGGCGGGACGCCGTGGGAGTCCAGAAAGARCAGAGGACAGTGACYCCAGRCTTGGGATTTCACCTGCTAAAACTTAGTTTTCTTTCACTTTGAAGGATCTGCCTGTTTACTCTACAGAAATACTACTTTACAATCTCAGGCTAATTTATCTGCCAGGTCACATGCCCAGGTTATGACATTTCCTGTGTCAGAAAGCCCAGGTCCTTGAAACTGCCATGTTATAAGGCCATGTGTCNTAATAATATAAATATAAATACAGAAAAATATGGGTATAAGCAAGCTCTATGCAAAAGAAAACTAAACATGGTACAATTACTGAGCAACTTGGAATGTTATGTTAATTATCCCTATCTTCACTTTTACATAACAGTATTCACAACACAGATTTTCCTTCTAGATATAATTATGAAAAGTCTCGTGTGTTTAGTTTCAAGAGTAGGAAAAATAGTTCACTTATTTTTCATTGCCAACTCTCATAGCCTACAATGTTCTGTGAGCATTAGAAACTATCGCAATAAAATTTAAGTAATAATTTAATCAGCCCCATAAAGAGGAGAAAATAAAAGCATAACTAATGTCTTCCCATAGTCATGCTTATACACCCATCCTGACCCAGCTTCATTGTGAGTCCATGGCCATAAACTTTTCATGGCAATGAAACATCCTTGTAATTCTAAGGGCCAATGATAGATTGGAATCAGACAGGAAAATTTCTTCTTGGGGATTAGAACAAGAACAGAAAGATTTTATCTTAGGCCCTTAAAACATTTTATTTCAGACTATAAGCATTAGATATTATTTATTTTAATAATTCATATTCTGCTTCATTCCAAAAGCTATTTGAGGCAGTAAACCATGGTTCCTCTTTGAAACATTTCTGAAACAAAAAGTACCATTTTAAAGAGCAAAGAAAAGAGAAAGTGAGGAACTTTCAACAAGGTCAGAACTGCATAAAAGCTGTGTAGTAAAATATTCAGAGACTCTCAGGCTTTTCATGCCTGTTTTCTAATTCTGAAATGTTCATTGGAATGACCCAAACTAATTCACTGTTTGTTTCAATCTCCCTGAAAATTCTAGTCTCCTAGAATTGTTTCATGGTTTACATTGTTTGAAGCTATGATTGAATATATCACAAGCCATGATTTTTATGTAATGTATTTTATATTATGAAACCTGAATGGTGATTTGAGATTTTATTAAAATAGAAGGTCTAGTAAAATTATCAGCTAAAAGCAGCATATGTTATAGCATTGGTAAGCATTCAAATCATACAAGTATAGTTTTCATGTATGTATAAATGCATACCTACGTTTATGTTAACTACTTCCATCTTTTCATTCCATTTCCATTATAATACATTTGACTCAGTTCAGACATACTTTAAAAGTGTTGAATAGTATTGAACAAAAGTAAACAATATTGGGAAAGAAGGCAAGGAATGCCAATCTAATTCCAAATCCTCTCTTAGCTAGTTCTTCACCTGCCGTCTCCACCCTGCCTTCCAAACCAAGCCCCTATTAGCAGCCTCCCCAGATACCTAAAGGACTGACCAAGCTGCCATTCATGTCCACTGCTCTGATTCTCACCTTTTCTTCTTTTATCCCATTGTATATTGCTTGTCTTTAGAAGTGAGATTCTGATTTTTAAACCCAGCTATCTGTGTTGTTGTTATTATTATTATTATCATCATCATCATCATCATCATCATCATCATCATCATCATCATTATTAAAACTATGTATGGAATAAGACAAGACAAAAATGGGAAATATAAGAATACATAAGAAAATAAAAGGGAATATCTTCCCTCTGTGTCTGATTTATGTTTCTGTTGCAGCTTGAGGTGCATCAAGGTGGGATCATCAACCCACCTTCAAACTGTTTGACCCAGAATTGTTCCTGTCTGAAAGAAATGCAGATACAAAAATGGAGTGGAGACTGAAGGAAAGTCCATCTAGTGATCTGTCCAAATTGGGATCCATTCCACGGGGAGGCACCAAACCCTGACCCTATTGCTGATGCAATGTTGTGCTTGCAGACAAGAGCCTAGCATGGCTGTCCTCTGAGAAGCTCTACCAGCAACAGACTGAGACAGATGCAGATACTTATAGCCAAGTTTTGAACTGGGGAAGAGGATGGCAACCCCATAGGAAGACCATCAGTGTCAACTAACTGGCACCCTCAGAGCTCCCAGTGGATAAGACCCCAACCAAAGAGCATACATGGGCTGGCTTCAATACAAGAAGATGTGCCTAATCCTGCAGAGACTGATACCCGAGGAAAGGGGATACTCATTTGAGAGCAAACACCCTTTGCCACTCTCAGAGGCAAAGGGGAGGGAGAGGGAGTGGAGAATGTTAGGAGAAGGACCAGGAAAGAGAACAAAATTTAGAATGCAAATAAATAAAATAATTAATAATTACTAATTAATTAATAATTTAAAATATCACTGACCAAACCCCTACAAAGACCACTTCCATGAAGGCTATACTCCCTTTTCTGAGTGTGTGCTCAAATTAGAGTATTATAAAAGCTAATGAATCGTGATTAAGGGCAAAACCTATCTTAAACCTTAGTTGTTTTAATCTTTAATAGCATTTCTTTCAACTCGAAGCCTGTATAAGGTACTATATAAGCATCTTGCAGCCTTGCTGATAAGTACTATCCTACCAATGAGTGCAAAAGAGTACATTATCTCATTAGTTTTGTGTGACCCTTTTTTATTAGGTATTTTTTATTTACATTTTAAATGTTAATCTCCTTTTCATGTTTCCCCTCCAAAAACCCCTTATCCAATCCCCCCTCCCCTGTTCACTAACCTACCCAATCCCACTTCCCTCACCTGGCATTTGACTCTTAAACTTTACTAATTTTCAGACATAGAGTTCTAAAGGTTTTCTTTTGAATAAGGTAATCTCTAAAACCACACAGTCAACTATGTAGTGAAGGTTAAGACACATAAGGACATTTTACTGTTAAAAAAAAAAAAACACTTAAATCTGTCTGAGTATCCAACTTTACTTGACATTGACTTGTCCTAGAAATTTTTTTTATGGTATACATCAAGGTCCTGGCTATACCTGAGAAGTCTCTAGGTAAAATCCTTCAGCCTGCATAGTCAGACACGCCACCTCAGCTTTCGCACTGCTTGAGACAAGTTTTATATTTGGGGGGATTTTTAAACTAGCATAGCAATTATAGCTCCTTAATAACTGCTTAATATGAAAAGAAGAGATGGAATTCTTCACACACAATTGTGAAAAACTAACCTAGTCATCTCTTGGCCATATATTATTATATCCCAAGTACCTCTGCATCTCTAAATATGAACATTGTCTTGAAGAATGAGTTTATTTCAATCATCAGTCATTTGAAAAATGACTACCATTCATTCTGAAAAAATGAAAAAGAAAGGACAAGCTTTGCATAACAATTGTTGAGAAATTAGTCTCCTGTATTAACTCTCCATAATGGTAAGATGGTACTTTCATATCCTAGAAGCTACAGAAAGCAAGGGTCAAAAGAGAGTCAGATATACAAGCATGACCTGAAAGATAGACCTGCTATATGTAGAAGTGCAACCATCATTGTTTAAACTAATACAACATTTTAGGGTTCTAATGGTCATATGATTTTACTTTCTCAAATTGTCACCTGAAACTTGGGTATATATATTTGGAAGTGTCATGCTTTCTGTATTTGGCAAAATAGAGTGAAAAAGTCATGCAACTTAAGGTAAAATTATTCTGGAAACTTCCCAGGCCACAGTACTTTTGTTCTATGTTCAACTGGTTTGTCCACTGAAAGCCCTTTCAAATTGTCCCCTAAGAAATGCAGACATTAACATCATTTAATGCAATGGATTCTCCTGCATTAAAAAGGTGAGGACCTTTGATGTTAGCCATATTCTGTTGCTAAGAGCATAGTACTGTGCATTCCATGGATTTTAAAGAAAAGTTTAGATTAGAGTTCAGGTACAAATAGAGGAACTATATTTGGTGATAGGAAACCTTATTCCTGACAAGTTTCTTTTTTTTAATTTTTTTTTATTGTATATTTTCTTTATTTACATTTCAACTGTTATCCCCCTTCCAGGTCCACCCCTCAGAAACCCCCTAACCCACACCCCTCCCCCTGCTTCTATAAGGGTGTTTCCCCACCCACCAACTCCCACAATCCTGGCATTCCCCTTTACTGTGGCATCGATCCTTCACAGAACCAAGGACCTCCCCTCCCATTACTGCCCCACAAGGCCATCCTCTGCTACATATGCAGCTGGAGCTATGGGTCCCTCCATGTGTACTCTTTGGTTGGTGGTTTAGTCCCTGGGAGCTCTGGGGAATATGGTTGGTTGATATTGTTGTTCTTCCTATGGGGTTGCAAACCCCCTTAGCTCCTTCAGCCCTTTCTCTAACTTCTCCATTGGGGTTACCATGCTCAGGCCAATGGTTGGCTTCAGTAATCTGCCTCTGTATTTGTCAGGTTCTGGCAGCTATATCAGGCTCCTGTCAGCATGTACTTCATGAACTCTCCAAGACTTTTACCATAAAGGAATGTTGAAATGCAAATGTTGTCTCAGCATCTAATGAGATGATCATGTGGGGTTTTTTCTCTTTGATTCTGTTTACATAGTGGATTATGTTGAGGGATTTCCTTATATTGAACCATTGCTGTATCCCTGGGATAAAGCCTCCTTGATCATGACAGATGATTGTTTTGGTGTGTTCTTGGATTCAGTTTGCAAGAATTTTACTGAGTATTTTTGCATCAATATTCATGAGGGAAATTGGGCTGAAGTTCTCTTTCCTTGTTGGGTCTTTGTGTGGTTTAGGTATCAGTGTAACTGTGGCTTCATAAATGTATTACATAGTGTTTTTTATATTTCTATTTTATGAAATAATTTAAGAAGTATTGGTATTAGGACTTCTTTGAAGGTCTGGTAGAATTATGAACTAAAACATCTGGTCCTGGGAATTTTTTGGTTGGGAGATGATTAATGACTGCTTCTATTTCTTTAGGGGTTATAGGGCTGCTTAAATGGTTTATCTGATCACAGTTTAACTTTGGTGCCAGTTATCTATCTAGAAAAATGATCAATTTCATCCAGATTTTCCAATGTTTTTGAGTATAGGCTTC
This sequence comes from Apodemus speciosus, assembly GCA_002335545.1. NCBI lineage: Eukaryota > Metazoa > Chordata > Mammalia > Rodentia > Muridae > Apodemus > Apodemus speciosus. The sequence continues at coordinate 40,722 of BDUI01000026.1, forward strand.
TGTAGTAGGATCTGATGATTATTTTAATTTCCTTGGTTTCTGTTGTAATATCTCCCTTTTCATTTCTGGTTTATTAATTTGGATACTGTCTCTGTGCCCTCTGTTAGTCTGGCTAAGAATTTATCTATCTTGTTGATTTTCTCAAAGAACCAACTCCTGGTTTTGTTGATTCTTTGTATAGTTCTTTCTGTTTCTACTTGGTTGATTTCAGTCCTGAGTTTGATGATTTCCTGCCTTCTTCTCCTCTTGGGTGTATTTGCTTCTTTTTGTTCTAGAGCATTCAGATGTCTGTCAAGCTGCTAGTATGCTCTCTGGAGGCACTCAGAGCTTGAGTTTTCCTCTTAGCACTGCTATCATTGTGTCCCATAAGTTTGGGTATGCTGGAGCTTCATTTTCCTTTAATTCTACACAGTCTTTTTTTTTTCTTTCTTTATTT
>BDUI01000026.1:46157-68955 GCA_002335545.1 Apodemus speciosus
AGTTTCTACTTTTATGTGTCATCTAGCTGCCTCTGGCAGCTCATGGAAACATTAGCTTATGTCCTAAAGTTGATCAGAAAGAAATGAGTCAAGTCTGCATGAAATTTGTGGCGACTTGCTACAAGAAAAGATGGCTGCTTTGCGTACTCCTGTGTCAGATATAGCTGCCAAAGTTAACCACAGGGTGACACTAAAGGAAACTGAAAGTTTTTAAGTTCTAAGTGAAGACACGGTTTACAAGAGACTAATTTGTTCCTTTACACAGTCATTTACATTCCTTCCAAACTAGGAGTGACAATTGATGCTGACAAAAGGACATGGTACCCCAGAAGCGGATGAGTGCTGTAATTGGTGAAATGAATCACATACTCTGTAATATTTCTGTCAGTATGATTCTCACTGTCTGTAATGCTGAAGAATTCTGACACCAGCAGACTTACTATGCTGCAAGAAAATCAATCTTACTCAGTAAGAACGAAGATGTAGAAAATTCAAAGATGCAAAAAGGGCATTTCCAGATCATAGACAAATTATAGGCAGATACTGCGAGGAAGATATTCAACATTAACCAAAGTTATTTCATGAGAAGAATTGTGAAATAGATGACTGAAAGGTTTCATTATATTAACTAAAAATCCCAGGCAGGATGACTTGGGAGAGTAAAAGCCATAGTATTGGCTATTATTGCAAATTTTTAACTCATTTTTGTTTGCAAATAAAACTGTAAGTTAGAAAAAGAAAAATTCTTTTTGGAACTCAAGCATTGAAAATAAAAAGGTAATATTATATCCTTTCTAGTGCAACTACCTAAGATTTTTATGTATCTCTCTATTTTGGTTGAATTTTAGGCATTATTGTTCAAGCCATGCAGGCATATTTTAAAATATATAAAACTTTGCATTGTCTGCAAATTTTTTACAATTAAGATCTGGTAGAGCTTCAGTTCCACAAATGAAGCAATAAATTCTGAGTCAGAAAAAATGTGTTCCTGAGCCTGGATGCAAAGCAGCACAACCTGGATGACCTTTAAAAACATAATTTCTTTGTCCTCACCTCAGGTTAATTAACAGTAAGCCAAAATAAGAAAGCTAGATTCTGTTAAAAAGCTCCCAATGAGAATCATAAGCAGTTATACAAGGTTTGAACATTTGTTATTGAAGCCCAAAGGCTAAGCTATACTTATGAAGAAGAAAACATGACTAATTAATTTTATGCTGCCAACTAACAGGTATTGTTTTCAAATGTCATCAAGTCCATGAATTTGGTTATTAATGAAATTACCAATTGAATTAATTACCAATCTAAAGAATAATGAAAATTAATCATTAATTCAATGATCCAACTGTCAAAAGGATAGAATATCTGTGTCAGAACTGTAATGGCTGGAGAGCTATCCATTTCAGTAGCTATAAGTACTAAATATAATTATTCTGGGACATAGGATATTTTTTCAGATTGGCTTAAAGAGAGATGATATTAGAGTAGGATGATCCCTGAGTCTAGTAGAGATTTGAGAGGTAGGAAAAATAGAGAAGGAACCATAAAATGAAGACAGAAAATAGAATTATTCAACTGCAAATCACAATTTCTAAGTTTTGCCCATCACCTCCAGAATCTTAAGTAGACAAGGAAGAATGCACCTCCAGCCTCCTTGTAGCACCTTGAATTTAGAATTCTAGCCTCTAGAACAGTAAGAGGATGAGTGTACATTGTCTATGCCCTCTCAATTTGTAAAACTTAGCTGTGAAACCCCAGGAATTAATATAGGAACAAAAACTCAGAGAAAACTAGTGGTCTCCTTGAATCACCAAGGCAGCAAGAAAGAGGATACCATTGAATTAGAAGCACATAGATTGGAAGGGCATCATTGTCAGGGATTTCCATATACCAAGATTATAACAGTATTTGATCAATATGGAGTTCCAGATGGCCTATATTAAAATCACCACAGGGTGATAATAATGCATATTCTTGGAGTACTGATGGAATTACTGAATCAAATGTCTTGCCAGATTGGATGTAAGGTCCTATATTTAATAAAGAGCTCAGAAAAACGAATATTTTTCCTTCAAGATTACAACTAACATAGAGAATACATTCTTTTGAATAAGTTATTTATTTACTTTAAATCCCCATTGCAGCTTCCCCTCTCTCCTCTCTTTCTAAGCCCTCTCACTTACTTTACTCCCCTTATTCACCTTGACAACCTACCCTCCCCTTATCCTCAGAAAATGGGCGGCCTCCCATAGATATCAACCAGCCTTGGCATATCAAGTTGCAGTAAGATTTGGCTCATCTTCTATTAAGCTAGAGAATGAAGTTCAGTTAGTGGAAAAGGATCCAAAGACAGGCAATGTAGTCAGAGAGAGTCCCTGCTTCCACTTTAACCTTAGACCCACAATTTGTCCTATAGAAAAGATGTGCATGGGTAAAAGATGGAGAAGAATTTGAGAGATGGGACAACCAAAAACTGACCCTGTTTGAGACCTATTCCAAGATAGTGAGTGAACCTTTGACACTATTAATACTATTCTATACTTCCAGACAGGAGCCTAGTATAACTGTCAAAAGAAAGGCTTCACCTAGCAAGTGATGTAAATTGAGTCAGAGATAGACAACCAAATATTACATTAAGTTTTGGGAATCCTATGGAAGAGGCAGGGCTTTGAGGAGTTAGAATGGTCAAGGATACCACAAGAAATCCCACAGCATCAACTAACCTGGGACTGTGGGACTCAGGGAGATTGAACTGGCCACCAGCGAACATGAATGTGATGAAACTAGGCCCTCTGCACATATGTAACCCTTGTACATAGAGAATTCATAATCTTTGTTTCAATCTCATTCTCTTTTTCAGTCAAATATATCCTGAATGCATAAACCAAGAAATAGTTATAATAGCAATATAATTACCACAAACTGACATATATTTAATTTCAAAGTCTCCTTTATGCAAAGCTTGGATGTTGTGAATGTTGTATGTAATTAATATTCACAGTAATCTGCAGATGAAACACCATAGAATTTTTGCTCTTTCTTTTGATTCTCACCCCAACCTTGAGGAAAGATGAACAGGTGTTGTGGTTATTTTTACATGACAGGAGAGGAGGGTTAAAGTAGACATTTAAAGGAATTTACAGCTCACTCACTCTCTGGTACTCATTGCTAGAGCATGGCACTTTTTCTGTCCTGACATTGCTGACAAATTAGAGAGAAATTAAGATGAAAACATTGGTGGGAGAAGTGTAATCTCAAACATTTTTACAGGAAAGCAGAAAAAACGGCATTTTAACAGGGAGGAGATGCTATTTTAAAACCATAGAAAGCAAGTGAGAAGTTAAAGGGAACTGCCACACTGGGTGGCGTGGGAACGTGAGATGTCAGAAGAGAAGAGGCCATCATGGGATTTGCAAGATTACTCATTATTTTCTTAAGGTTTTTTTCTCGGAGATGCCAAAATACATTAACAACATAAAGTGGGTAGAAGATAAAAAGTTAAATTTAACAAAAAGAATTATATCCCCAAAATGGACAATTATATTTAAGAAGTCACTTTCCCCCCCCCCCTGAAGTACCTTCTTGTATCAATACTTTTCCTCTTTCACAACTGTTTTTTTGACTTTCCAAATGTACTCAAGATATTTTCATTTTTATCAAAATCTCTCTCTCTCTCTCTCTCTCTCTCTCTCTCTCTCTCTCTCTNCTCTCTCTCTCTCTCTCTCTCTCTCTCTCTCTCTCTCTCTCTCTCTCTCTCTCTTGCTCTGTGTGTGTGTGCTCGCACATGCATGTGTATGTGCATTTGTGTTTGCATGTGTGTGTCTGTGTCTCTCTGTGTGTCTGTGTGTATGTTCTCATATTGCTAAAGGTTGAACCCAGGTTCTTGAGTATGTTAGACACACATTTACTAGTGAGTTATAACCAGTCATCTTACATTCCCTTTTAATTTTAATATAAGGTATCATTAAGTTACCAAAGATGGCCTTGAGCATATTCTGTAGCACAGAAAGTTCTCACATATATGATCCTGCTGCTTTCCCATACCAGTTAACTAAGATCGTGCAGGCTGGTGTCACTATGTTTTGTGTTACAATGTGTCTTATTGACTGTGTGTGAATGTGTGTGTGTGTGTGTGTGTGTGTGTGTGTGTGTGTGTGTTTTGACTTTCAGCCTGATTTCAGGTAACGAAATTGGCAATAATTCATGTACAAATTGTGTACCAACAAAAGCATATCTTAAAATCAAACTTGGGGAAAAACAGGGAAAAAAGACAAAATTTTAAAACAGTAGATGAAATGAATTAAAACTACCAACACTTGGGGAGAGTATGCTTTAGTGTGAGCTGAAATATATTTGGGTTATTTATTCTTTGCAATCCAATATAAGCCCATTTTTAAATCCAAGTCAAATAAGAAACTAGGAATAAGTATTAGATTACATTCCTTCTAAAATAAATAATGGCAAACCTTATTGAAAAAGTTGATTACAAAGTACTTAGGAATCAATAACAAAGTAAGTTAAGATCTAAAACAATTATTTATTATGGAATCTATATACTTGTTAGTATATTTCACTCAAAAGTAAGATTCTCTGCTATAAAGAATCCCCATCTTAAATTATATCAGAATCTACAATTTGTTCTATTCATTGTCTGTAAACATCATTAAACCAGGCAAGATATTCAATGAAATTTCTGTAAGACCTCTGTAAGGTGTCTCCTCCATTCTTAGACATCCACGAATCTCCTTTACTGTATTTTATTTTTTCTCTTTTTTTAATTGGATTTTTTCTTTATTTATATTTCAAGTGTTATCCCCTTTTCCCATCCCCCCCAAGAAAGGACCCTATCCCATCCCCATCCCCCTGGTTCTATGAGAGTGTTCCCCCACCCACCCACCAACTCCTGCCTCCCCACCCTGACATTCCCCTACACTGGGGCATTGAGCCTTCACAGGTCCAAGGACCTTGCCTTCCAATGATGACTAACAAGGCCATCCTCTGCTACATAGGCATCTGGAGTCATGGGTCCCTCCATGAGTATTCTTTGTTGGTGGTTTAGTCCCTGGGAGCTCTGGGGGGGGGGCGGTCTGGTTGGTTGATATTGTTGTTCTTCCTATGGGCTACAAATCACTTCAGCTCCTTCAGTTCTTTCTCTAACTCCTCCACTGGGGACCCTGTACTTATTCCAGTGTTGACTGCAAGCATCTACCTCTGTATTTGTCAGGCTCTGGCAGAACTTCTCAGAAGACTGCTAGAACAGGCTCCTGTCAGCATGCACTTCTTGGCATCCACAATAGTGTCTGTGTTTGGTGACTGTCTATGGGATGGATTTCCAGGTGAGGAAGTCTCTGGATGGCCTTTCCTTCAGTCCCTGCTCGACACTTTGTCTGTATTTGCTCATGTGAGTATTTTGTTCCCCCTTCTAAGAAGAACTGAAGCATCCACACTTTTGTCTTCCTCCTTCTTGAGCTTTATGTGGCCTGTGAATTGTATCTTGGGTATTCCAAGCTTCTGGACTAATAACCACTTATCAGTGACTGCATACCATGTGTGTTCTTTTGTGACTGGGTTACCTGAGTCAGGATGTTATTTACTAGTTCCATCCATTTGCCTAAGAATTTCATGAATTCATTGTTTTTAATAGCTGAGTAGCATTCCATTGTGCAAATGTACCACATTTTCTGTATTCATTCCTCTATTGAAGGACATCTAGGTTCTTTCCAGCATCTGGCTATTATTAAGGCTGCTATGAACATAGTGGAGCATGTATCCTTGTTATATTTTGGAGCAACTTCTGGGTAAATCCCCAGGAGTGGAATAGCTGGGTCCTTAGGTAGTACTACATTCAATTTTCTGAGGAGCCACCAAACTGATTTCTAGAGTGGTTGTACCAGCTTGCAACCCCACCAACAATGGAGGAGTGCTCCTCTTTCTGAATTTTAAATTGGATGAAATATGTATCCATCTCTATCTCAAACATATCTTGAGCCTTACTTTTCTCTGCTTACATTTTTTTTTGCTTATTAGTGCTTATTTGTATTTTTTGTAATTTCATCAGTGTCATCAAGCTGTGTATCTAGCTGTTTCTAAATCACCGCTATTTGGCACATAATATACACTTTGAATGCACCAGGGCTAAAAAGCAGTGTGCATTTTCCCCTCTAAATCCACTGACCAAATTTCTCTTTGTGTAGCCCTACAGTTTTTCCTCCAATTGTGCAAAACAGAGGCTGGCATCAGAAGCCTTCTTCATTTGTTTCATTTCAAACATTACCATATAGAATGTCTTTCTACTTGCCTTCCACAGTGCAACACTTAGCATCTCCTATGGTTGATCAGATCTCTAAGCTTGGTACCTTTCACTATCTCATCTGTGCAGTCAACCTATTCATATAGAAGCTGTTACTTCAAGCCTTCCCTCACTCTTTGTTTATTTGTTTGTTTTACTGGATTGTGTATGGTAATTTTATTTATTCATTTATTTATTTATTTAGCCACACTTAAATGTATCATTCATTTTGCTTCCATTTAAGTGTTGCTTAAGCAACACTTAAATGATATCTATTCTGTCATCAAATTGTCATGGTATTTATATAACCAAAAAAGTCCATATTTTTTATTCTTTATTATATACATCAGAAAAATGAGGCAAATTGAGTATCTCATGTGACAAACATCTAAGGCAAAGAGGCAAGCAAAATATGATATATGTTTGTCTGGTGCTTTCTACTTACTCAACATAATTCAACAGAGTAACAAAACTTTATAAAACACAAAAGCTGGGTAATTTTAGAAGGATAATGCTCAGAACTGTGGTAATAATTAGTAATCTAATCCCTGCAGGTACTTTGCAAACATATTTTTGAAAAACCACCAAGGATTATACATTGTGCCTAGCCCCTATGACTTCAGGGTGAGACTATGATATTGGCTTTGAAATTTAGTCATGAGGAAATGAATTTTGTAGACCCATTCTGAAATAAAATCTACTCTGCCATAACAATGATTCAAGACAACAAACTATGAGATATCCTATATATTAGGGAAGATACACTATTTTTGTTTTCAAGTGGGAGGTTGATTCATACTAAAAGGGGTTTTGAGATTTGGTTGTTTGGTTGTTTGGTTTGTTGGTTGGTTAGTTGGTTTGTTCTCATGGCAAAAGAAATAATTGTGTTATTTTCATAGACTTCTCAGGTTCTAAACTCTGAATAGGATTGGACCAAAGCCCCATGATAATTATGTGCACTAGGAAGGGAAGAAGAGTGAGCATGGAAGATGGTGCTCAGTGACTTCATAGTAAATAAGAGCAAATCTACTGTTTGCTAGAAGACATTACCTCATCCCTCAAGGTTGCTTGGCTGCACATTCAACCTCACAATTTGACCTGGTTCACCAAGACCTCACGCTGTTGAGTAGCCACCAAGAATACTCAAAAATCCTAAGGTTTCTACTGTAATGTTCATCTCCATGTAGATTCAAAAGCCAATGGAAATTTGTATTCTTTAGGCATTCCAAACTGTCTGATTAACAAAGTAGCCAATTCTAGATAGAAGGTATTTCAATGATACAAATTGTATATGCAAGAGTCCCCAAACATAAACAATGAATGAGATTTTTGACAATTAAAAACAGGGGGGAAACACAGCTTGTTCTAAACCTATCGAATCCAGATGTAAGTTATATGTGTCATTGCCCTTCTTGTTTGTATGCCAAAAGAACTCACGTATTTGGTACAGACTTATTTATAACACTTCTAGTGGCAAGAAGAACCCATTTTTCAAGTTCAGAATTGCCCAAATCAGCTTTTTTCCTATGCAGGAATTTTCATTTTATTAAAAAATAATAATAAGGAAAAAAACTCATATCTCACTGCTTTCAAAAAGATAAAATTTTCCTTAATGAGTGGATGAATCAACATTGCCACCTAGTGGATAGATTCACTTATTCAATAACATGAATTCTATCCTCTCCAGCTCTATCCATTCTTGTCTTGGTTGGTGTCAGAAAACAAACAACAGAAATGAGTTGCTTAAAGCTCCAGCTTGATCAATTTGTTAGTTAAAAAACTACCCGCATTTTCCTTATTGTTAATTATTATGAATAAAATCAACGTATCTAATAAGAATTATCTCTAAGAAAAATTTTTGTGAGGTCTTAGCTGCAAGGTTTAAACTTAAGGAGAGCACTGGAATTTTTTAGTAAGAAAAGGAAGTATACATTGGAGGAGAAACTGAAGTCAAAATATTGTTTAAGATATTGATGATGCCGAAGCTAATATGGCAAAGTACATCTATAAATTATAGTTATGAGTCACAAAGCAGTGTACAGGGGTTTCTGTTTTGTCAAGATTGTACCAATAAAAGAATAGTGCATTTTAGATAACAGAATGTGGACAAATGCTACAATTATCAAGAGATAAAGAAAAAATAAGTTTTTGCAGTTTCTGTAAACTCATTGGCATTATGTTTAGATCTTCTACACTAATAAAAAAAGAGAAGTATGAAAAAAGCAGAGTAATCTAAATCAATTGGGACAGTGAGTCTTTTGTTTTGAAATCTCATTCTTATTTCCTCTGAGAGAAGCCATCTTGTCAGGGCATACCTGCAAAGTGGTTTGCATAAAATAAAATGGGTCAAATACTTATATTTTCAAAAGGTCTGACCCTTATGTTAAAATATAACTCAGAGTGTGGCTATGTGATTTCATGAGGCAAGATGATTTACAGTACACTAGACCAACCATCTTTGGTCAGAGTTATAAAAATGTGTCTTTGGTGAACCACTGTCCTGGGACAAAAATACCTGTGCTTAGTAGCTCTGCATGCTACAGTGACTGTCCAAGGGAAGAGCTGTTGGTTTAAAGAAACTATTCAAGGTATTGTTTGAATAGATATAGAAGGGTCAATCACTCAGTAAGATCACCTAATGAAATATCTGAATGCACATTACAAAATCACTCCATTTATCTCTTTGTATATTACTTTGTTTCCCCTAAAGCTCTGCCTAACCTCATTCACATACATACTTACACCTTTAAATAACTATCAGTTTCACATTTATTTTTCCTGATAATTACATGAAATTTAATGAGGTTCTTTCACTGGGGGATTAGATGCCATTTCATGATGACTCCTGTGGAGACAGTTTTCTTTTCCTTAGACCTGAACAACAAAACAGATTGTGCTAAATCTTTCTTTTCTCTTTAAAGTTGAAGCACATTCTCATAGACTGTTCTCTTCTCTTCTTCTAACACATTAGTTTATCTCTGTATTTATGAGCTTCTGATAAGAAAATAGAAAGAAAATATCACTAAGTYCAAGTGAGCTTAAGTTTTTGTCTTCTCATATAGCAATTTTTACATGATCTTGCCAAAGACATTTCTTTTCTTCAAAAGTAATTCATTTTGGTAATGAAGAGCACAAAAGGGATCCTCGCTTGGTAGATAGTCATGTAAGTAATAGTGCTTCATGTGCAAGTGTGAGAACCTGAACACAAATACTCAGCACAACCAAAGAGAACAAAATTTAGGCATGACTACACATGTTTCTACCACCCCAACATTGTGAGAAAATTGGAGCGTGAAAGATCAATGGGGCTGGCTGTGTCTCACCTAGCTCTAAAATCAATGACAGACAGTCGCAAGGTAATGAAGGGTAGAATTACAGAAAATGGAATCATACATCTTCCTCTTGTCTCTATGTGTTTACATGTACCAGATACATATATTGGTGAAAAATAGATGACAGATAAATAGATGRATAGATAGATACAGAGATAACCAGAAAGACAGACAGAATTTAAATAAGATATCACAGTATCTAAAGTCAAATTGCCTCAGATAAAAAACGAATCTTGAGCACATCAAAGGTATATTATCAAAGTTATATTACTTAACACTCCTAATTTCTTTATGTGTAAAATGAGAAAAATGACATGGTGTAGTCAGAAACATAGATGAGAGTGACTCTTGATGAAGCAGTATTTGTTATTATTGAGAAAAGATACTTGTTTCCAAGTGTTAGGCTGTGAGAAGTTCAGTGAATAAGTAATGAGTATCATCCCGTCCATCATAATAAAAAAGCCATGGTGACATGAGAGAGCCCAAGCTGACAAATTTCACTCCCCAAGGAATTTACAGTGAGTAAATTTTGTCAGCAGAACTCAAAGTTATAGGTTGCGTGTTATTCATAAATGTGTCTCAAGGACAAATGGACACAAGGAAGTGAGGATCTGTTAATTGCCTGGTAGTGAGTACAGGCAGGACAGGAGGCCTGCCTGACATGTTCAGCACCACGGACAGCAAACTCCAAGGTCCTGTTGGTGAGAGTTTAAGTTTCTGTGAATATTTCTCAAGCTTACTGTGTTTGGAGTAAATAAATCAATGCTCAGAAATATTCACCAGTGTGCCTCAGACCATTACCATGCAACATGTACACTTAAAGTTTACAATTTAAACACAAATCGACCTGGCTCTTAAGGCACATGTGCTTGGTATTTTTGTCTTTTGTTTGTTTTTTAAGTTTACTTTCTCCTTGCTTTGTGTGTAAACAGGACTGTGTAGGGTTGAGAGTACAGTACAAATACATACTGTGGGGTATGTTCAAGTACAAAGCACAAAGGTTGTGGAATCTATGCTCACTGTAATGGAGTCTAAGGATATCTCAAGTAAAACAAAAACTAAAGTCTATCAGGAAATAGACTACAGAATTTACAAGGTATTCAACTACGAGAACTAGCAAGTTAAGGTGAAGGTCAATTGGTGTGGGTGCTGGGTATTCTAGTAAGGCCTGTGTACTGCTTCTTATGTCTGGTCCGTCCTTTGTCCTTTTCAATCTGCATGCATTTCTCACAGCAGGAACTGCTAGCATTACAGCTAGGAGACACGATTGCTTGGCAACCTGGTTTCTCACAGAATATCCTCCCTATGTAAAAAAGCTTTGACTCTTGTGGAAAAAAATCACTGATAGCTACCTTTCCAATTCTTGGGGAAATTAACTGAAGTAGCATATATTGAAAAGGTGTTGTTCTTAGGTTTGTAGATTATAAACTTTATTAAATTCTATAAAATTTCTTAAATGTATTGGATCCTTTACATTCCCAAATTTTACTCCCCTAACTCCTCCCATATCTACCTGCATCTACCTAGAATCTTCAAACAAATTTTCTTTGTTTAAAATAATGAAACGTCCAACTTGTGCTGGCCATATACTCTGAAGCTGTCACTTGAGCATAGTTGGCCTACCAGAGGGAACACTCTTAAAGAAGTAGATTCTGGCCTCTAAAAGCCATTAGCCATCTAGGTTGAAGCTCATTAACCCTTTCTCCTTCCATGCTTAAATGTTGTCTGTTTTGATCTTTTGCAACTCTTGTGTAGGCAACCACAGCTGCTTTTAGTTCTTGAGTACAGCAGTCCTGTCACATTCAGATGAGATGTGGAACCATTCTCTTCTGAGTATGTGAGTTCTGTGGAAGAACTTTGGATTCTCTCAACTTTTCTGTCTTCACCTCTGTGATGATGGTCCCTGATCCATGGGTTGTGGGTAATATGGAGGTCCCACTGAGAAGCATTTCTAATGAGATCTGAAAGCTGCACTAATCTATGGGTAGAAAAGGTAATTTAGTATTACATACATTGAGCATAGTTTAAGTAGTAGTTTTGTTGCTGGGGATATTGTGAACACACAAAACATGAGTTCTCAGTGAGGTTCACAGTTAGACACATGGACCTAAATCCTAAGCAGGCAGTACTCCATAGCATTTGTGCTACAATTGTACCCATAGCTATGCCTTACATCTCTGTTCATACTGTAGCTCACAGACTTAGCTGGTTAGAACCGTTAGTGACTTTTTTTTCACATAGAAGCCTACATAGAACTTTCCTGATGACTATAAATGGTAGTCAGCTGGACGGTAACATCAGGGTCAGCAGTTACTGTCTTGTGACAACTCTATGTAGAATCTTCAGCAATAAGCACTTCACATCAAATTTTGATGGGTAACAAAAAGTCATGGGAATAGTCTGTATTGCTTTGAGTGTTGGACATTTCTGACCAGCAACCTTGGGAGAAGTATCTCACATCTGGATCTGGATTTTTTTATTTGGCAACCCATGGCTTCAGAAAGAAGCTTTATATATCCTTATATGAATGTTTTACAGTAATAAAAAAAGAGATTACTGGGGGTGGAGTATGTTGATGTTGTGTGGACTTTCATATATAACCGTGGAATACATGTGAAGGTCAGAAGACAACTTGATGTAGTCAGTTATTTCCTTTCACTATGCAAATTCCAGAGATGGAACTAAGGGCATCACAATTGTCTGTAAGCTCTTTGATCCACTGAACCATCTTACTGGCCTAGATGTCATTCTTTACAGGGAGAATAAATATATCTGTTTCACTCCTAGGTCTGGTTGAGGAAAGAATTTCACAACATGTAGTTTGAAATATATTGGGTGCACAGGCAAGCATCTATCTCCAGATACTAATGAGGAGTTATTTCATTTATATATTTATCCATAGAAAATCATTATTAAACTGTTAGCATATAAATGAAGTGTGAATTAATTATCAGTAATCAGAGACAATCTGTGAATCCCTATGTTTTCTTTCTATGAACAGCCATTCCACATTTCTGTAAAGTCAATGAAATTCTTATCACTTCTAGTTTCCTTATCTAAAGCTGGTGCAGAAATGAAAACAGCTAGCATTGGTCTCTGGAGTTACCTGGCAAGCTAGGAATGCATAAATCCTTGCATAACGACGAGGTGTCCAAGGGCTCATTGATTTGCTATCAAGAGAAGGTTATTCCTGATCATCATAGTCTACTCAAATGTGGTACAGTTATTTGAGGAAAACAGAACAAAACAAAACACAGCCATCCTATTATATCTTAAGGTATCTTCTCAAATACTTTGATCATTTACAGCTATAAAATTAGAAATAAATTTTCAGCTACAACATTAAGAACTTAAAAATAAATTGGAGCACATTAAAAAAATGAGAACTTCACCTTACTATTGTCATCAATGAAGTTTGGATTTACACTTTCAAGTTCAGATGCCTACATGTCATTACACTGCAAAGCACTAACAATACATTGATTTAAAATTCAGATATCAGATAAAACATTGGTCCATACAGACAGATAAGGGCTATAATTATTTCTAAGCCATTTTCACCAAATTAACAATTGACAACTAKAATCCATTAAGAACAAATAGTCTACAAAATTTCTTGCTCTAAATCAAAAGATTTAAATAAAATCTATCATAGGCTTAAAATATTTTAAAACAAAATAGACATATTTCCCATGATCAATAGGGTCATGGAATTATTCTCTCAATAGGAATAGTTTTACTTGCATTTTTTTAAAAAGTGCAAGTTAGATATAAATGAGAAAGTTATGCATAAATATCACATCCTTGCAAGACATACTCCATATTTATAATAACATCTGAGCAATAATTATAGACACTTACTTTTATAATGATGAAATGAGACTAGTGGAGATAAGACAATAAGATGGAGAAGAGATGGTACAGTGTGATCTTTGAAACAGGAAGAAGTAAAAGAACTAAAAAATTATTCATTAGTGTTAAACCTCTTTCAGCTTTATTTCTTTGAAATATGTTCTGACAACATAACTAAGGGGAATTAATAATGATATTTAAAGGCACAAAACAGGAAAAAGAGAATCTCAAAATTGTCCAGCAGAGATATGACTTCAGCTTGGAGACAAGCCATAGCAGAACAAGTAGGTAGGTAAGTATGCCATCATTTTCTAGGACATAATTGTTATAAGTTTAACTACATTACCCAAATTCATATATTATAGTCCTTTACCCTAGAGCAGAAGAATGTGACCTCATTTGGTAATAGACTAAATGCAGAAATAAATTGCTAAGTGAGGATGATGTCATAATAGAATAGGAGGGATTTGTAATTTAATGTCATGAGTGTTCTTATAATACAGGGAAATTTGAACAGAAGGAGGAATGTAGAATGAATATGTTAGGATAAAGGCAGACATAGGAGTAAGATAGCAAAAAACAGAAGTCAAAAAGATAGTTCAAAAGCCATAAAAGCAAGCCTAGGTCAAATTTTTCCTTAGCTAGCTCAGACTGGCAAGGTACTCTGTGATCTTGGTCATGTAACATCCAAATTTATAACAAAATTGATTCCATAGCCAGCCCATATACTTTGTGATAGTGCGTTACAACTGCCATAAAAACTGAATGTAATAATCAAGATTTATTCTAATTTATTTTAAGTGCTAGATGTATCTCTAATGATGAATACAATCCATGTACCCAGCTACCTTTGTTCATTTCAGTGAATTTAAGCAAAAGAAGGACACAGATTCTGAGAAGAATGAAAGAATATTAAGACAGGGACAATGAGTGTGGACCTCGTGCATGCTGCAATTGGATAGTTGTTGATAATTTATATTGTTTGTACTTCCGAATTTCTATATACTCCTTATCTTTTCACTTGAGGCTTCCAGTTAGGACCAATCTGTAGAAAATAAAGTTAGGCTATAATAGATATGGCTGGAATGTTTGTTTGTTTATTCATTTCTTTGTTTCTGTTTTCTCTGACTGAGAAATCCAACATGAAAAAAAATATGGCTGCCGAAGGAACCATTGTGAGTTTTGAGGGAAATATATTTTTATGTACTCAAATGTTGAACTTCTTACCACTTTTCTGATAAGCATAATGAGCTTCTCCAAAAGGCAGGGCAATTTTCAGAAATGATACAAATATTGTTCAATACTTTTAAGAAATGGACCCTTGAAAATATATTAACCTTGAAAGATACAAGTCATAAAAAGGAGGTGATGATTCAGAACTGAAGTTTAAAGAGAAAACATCTTTCAGGAGCAATTACTCTGTTTTCAGTTTGAACCCTAATAGATTAGAAAAAATTTCCCCTCCATGGACACCTATGTCACAAAGCCAGAGTTAAAGATATCAGATAACTCAAATTAGAGTACTACAATTGGAAAATGACTATTCTTCCAGTTTCTTATAACAACTTCCCCAATAAGAGTAAAAACTGTAGGAAATGTAAGATTATGTAATGGGCATAGTCACTTTTTTAAAGATATATTTATTACTATATGTAATACACTCTATTATTATATGTAATACACATTTTAAAAGATATATTTATTATTATATGTCTTCAGACACACTAGAAGAGGGCGTCAGATTAAGGATGGTTGTAGCCACCATGTGGTTGCTGGGATTTAAACTCAGGACCTTTGGAAGAGCAGTTGGTGCTCTTAACCACTGAGCAATCTTTCCAGCCCCACGTAGTCACTATTTTAAAAATGCATTCCTGAGTCAAATATCAGAGCATGTACTCTTGGTGATCTTCTTATACTACAGAGAAGAAGACTGTACAGTAGATTACTTTGGAATTTGTAGGTGCCTTTAAGGTCTGTATCAGACTGGTATAGGAGCCAATAAAGTGAAAGTATTGATTTTTTATGCTAATGTAATACCTCAGCATCATAGAAAAGCACGTCAATGCTGACTTCACTCTCCTAGTTTGTTCACTCCAAAGTCACTGATGTGAAATTTTGAAATCATGAAAAGCAAGAATAATGTACAAGGACTTTTTCAATGTTATATATTAAGAGAATGTGCACTTCCCAAGTTCTGGCAATACATTTTAAAACCTTGCAGTGGCCATAGAATTACCATTATTAAAATCAGTTGCAGCCTCACCCATGCTCTGTTTCATGCTACTAGCTTATGCTGTCCTTTAGGTGAGGTTTATTCTCTCAAAGGTTCGGGTGCTGGAAACTTGGTCAAAGGCTATGCCATGGTGACAGGTAAGAAATCCTTCAGAGGCAAGGCTTAATGGTGGATCATGGGGTCATTGTAGGGGTATCCTCAGACTGCAGGAGGACAGCCCTTCTTGGTAATGCCATGATACCTCACCAGAACTGAGCTGACAGTGATAGCAGACCTTGCTGTGAACAAAATAAATCTCTCTTCATTCCATGTTAGGCTGCCTTCAGTATGTTGTTAATGTAACATTAATTAGACGAATTACTTCAATAATTCAAATAGTCCAAAATAACTTAGTGAAAGCTGCAAACTTTATTCTGAAATCTGATTCCCATTACATAATCTTACATTTCCTACAGTTTTTACTTTTCCAAACATTTTTACATCTATCAACTCCAATAAGGATTAACAACCTTAAGATATAGACCTAGTGTCACTTAGCTTTTTAATCTTTGTATATTTCAGAATTCTTATGTTTGTATGGTTTATTATAAGTACTGTACTATCCATATGTAGTTCCAAGCTGAAAATACATTTTGCAATAAAAAATACTTACTACCATGTGCCATAAATCTTCATGGACACTGTGTCCCTCTTATTTGTACTCTTTTAGATTTTGGGAAACAAAAGCACACACACACACACACACACATTCACACACACACACACACTTGTGTGTGTGTGTGTGTGTCTGTGTAACAACAGAAACAATACCAGTAAAACCAAGTATTGTATAATATTCATGACAGTTCTGATATCTTGAAGAAAAATCATAACTTTAATTGCTTTTCAGCCAGAAATGCATAACCTGAATGAAATTACAAGACTATCATACATACACAAATTAAGGAAAGGCCATCCAGAGACTGCCCCACCTAGGAATCCATCCCATCTTCAGACACCAATAAAAAAATTATGATATTCAAAAAAATCATTCTATGAAATCATTGCCCTGGAATCTTCAAAACTGAGTGCCATGATTAGGAAAATACAATTTTCTAGATTGAAGAACACTGAGCATTTTAGTACACTTTCTGTAGCTAGCAACACAATAAAAAAGTACTATGCAGTTTTTTTTGAGACAGGATTTCTCTGTATAGCCCTGGCTGTCCTAGAACTCACTCTGTAGACCAGGCTGGCCTCGAACTCAGAAATCTGCCTGCCTCTGCCTCCCAAGTGTTAGGATTAAAGATGTGCGCTACCACTGCCGGGAAATACTATGCAATTTTAAAGCAGTTCATTTGGGTTTACAACTCTGAACCATACCTGATGGTGCCATTCTTTCTGATACAATCCTGAGAAACAGGGAACACCATACTACGAGAAGAAAGATTTGTTTCCACACCCTTTCTCTCTTCTCTCCCATCCTTTCTCACCCTCCCTCCCTTTCTTCTTTCTCTCTCTCCCTTCTGTTTATATCTCTCCCTCTTTCCCCCACTCTCTCTTCTGTCTCTATGCCTTTCTTTGTCTCTCTGTCTCTTGCCTCACAATAGTATTCAATGATGAAGAAGAACCCTAGCTTTATAATCTGATGGGACTATTTTTTACTTCTCAAATACCACAATTCCAAAGGTTGTGCTTGGATTAAATATTCACTGCCACCAGCTCTCTCAACAGTGAGAAAATCCATAGTCAAACATTAAAAAAAACCTAAATATAATATGTAATTTGTTCAGAGGGTGAACAGGACCATCAGAAAAGACACCACTGAAATACACATAGACTCCCTTGCCAATGTGATTTTTTTCTTTTCTTTTTCATTTTCTTTTTTTAAGATTTATTTATTCTATGTATGTGAGTACATTGTGGTTCTACTCAGACACACCAGAGGAAGGCATTGGATCCTATTATAGATGGCTGTGAGCCACCATGTGGTTGCTGGAAATTAAACTCGGGACCTCTGGAAAAAGAGCCAGTGTTCATAACTGCTGAGCCATCTCTCCAATCCCACCAATGTGAATTTTTATTCTCGATAACTATTCACCTATATGAGAAAATCTTTATTTTATATTTTTGAGATACTGAACCATTACTTTCACTTATTCTTTAATTACTTTATTTATTTACATCCCAAATGCTACTCCTCCCAGTCTCCTCAAGAGGGTTCTTCCCCCAGCTGCCATTTGCCTCTGAGACAGTGCCTTGCTCACAGATATTCCCCTTCCCTGGTGCATCAAGATGGCTCAGCTATTAAAAGATAGGCTCATCACAGGATCCCCAATGGTGGAGCTAGAGAAAGGACCCAAGGAGCTGGAGGGGTTTGCAGCCCCATAGGAGGATGAACAATATGAACCAACCCATACCCTCAGAGCACCAACCAAAGAGTACATATGGAGGGACCCATGGCTCCAGCAGCATATGTAGCAGAGGATGGCCTTGTTGAACATCAATGGGAGGAGAGGCCCTTGGTCCTGTGAAGGTTCGATGCCCCAGTGTAGGGGAATGCCAGGACAGGGTAGAGGGAGTGGGTGGGTTGGTGAGCAGGGGGAGGGAGTGGGATAAGGAGTTTTCAGAGAGGAAACCAGGAAAGGGGATAACATTTGAAATGTAAATAAAGAAAATTTCTAATAAAAAAAGAAAAGAAAATGGGGATGGGTTCAGCTCAAACATATTACATGTGTGTATAAATATTAAATAAAATATGTGAAAATTAAAAACAAAAAAGATAGGCTCACAACCAAAAGGAGCAAATCTTTATAAAATGAATACTCAACAGTTAAGGATCCTGCAAATACCATCAAATAACTTTTCTTCTGAGAATATTCTTCAGTGAGAGAGCACTTATCTATTATCCCAAGCGCCAATAAAACAGAGAGTGGAAACTCCTTCAAATGTATGTTATTTTGAAACATTTGAATTAGTGATTTTAATGACATGGGATTTTGTGCTCATTTTGGCATATATCTGAAAGGGTTTTTTGGTTTTTTTTTTTTTTCAAACATTTGGCTGAGCATGGTGAGGCACACTACCTCAAAAAATGTTTATAGCTGGGTAGTTGTGGCACATGCCTTTAGTCCAAGCACTTGAGAGGCACACAGAGCTCTACCTAAGTTCGAGTCAAGCCTGGTCTACAGAGTTAGTTCCAGAAGCCAGAGGTACACCAAGCAACCCTGTCTCAAAAACAAAAAAAAAACAAAAAACACAAAAAAAAAAAAACAAAGAAAAAACAAAAAGTAAAACCAAAATGAACAAACAAACTTATGGAAGTGATAGTAAATATATATTAAAATACATCAAATAACTGAGAAAAATATGCTCACACCCACAAACAAACATACCTAAGAAATGTTCTCTTTAAAGAAGATATTCAAATATATATGTATGGACCTATTGAAGACAATTAACGAAAGCATAAGATAGAGAAACCTGGTGACTTACACGTATTGTCCCAGCTACGCTGAAGGCTGAGGCCAGAGGATTGCAATTTCAGAAACTACCTAGGTGGACGAGCAAGTTCAAGTTCCAGCCATGGAAAATTTCATGATATTCTGTCTCAAAAATTTAAATAAAATAGACTGACACTGTAGCTCTCTCATGAATGTGAGCTGGCGTGTACAGTCCCCTAGGTTCCGTCTGTACACAATATCATCATGGAAGAGGAAAGAAAGGGCAAAAGAAAGGTGAAGACAAAGAAACAATGAAAGAAACTTTCAGGTAGCCAATGAGAAAAGTCATATGACGCTGATCAATGTCTTTCACTGTATAATCTCTATGTCAAGTTAACTGAGAGAGTAAAGGTGAATATATTGTCAGTTATCTTTGCATGGTCAGTCTTCCCCCACTAAGGTAAGCATCACTGAATTATCTGAAGGCAGAAAATGGTAGCACTATAAAAATAAAGGGGTTGTAACTCTCTCCAGATGAGCAAAATAATCAATGCTAGATAGGTACTTTGGCTGCCTTTTCTTCGGGAAATAATGAGAGAGAAAACAACTGTTAAGAAGGACTCTGTTCCCAGCGGTGCCTACACGTTCCCGAGCATGTCATTTTAAAGTAAGTCTTCATTCCTTTTCAGTTTTTCATGTGCTGCTTTGAATCATTCCATTGGCATCCAGCTGAGCTCAGTCAGGCTTTCAAGGTTGAATGTGCCTGCCAGGCGGGCTTAACTATTTCCTGTGTGTCTTAAGGGATACTGAAAAGGTTACTGTTTAAAATGTTTGATAGGGCGGAATTGAGATCATCTGTCCTCAAGAGTAAGGCAGCATGTGTTATTTCTGAAGGAGATATCATCTGGCAATAAATAGTAAATATTGAAGCTGTCATTCATCCAGCTTGACTGGAAAGCACATCTCCAAAATAAATTTCTCAATGAATTTATTGACATTCACTTAAATAGCACACAAAGTAGTAAATCATGGTCTTTTCTAGTGAAAGTAAACATACAAAATAAAATCGTTTAACTACTAAAAGCAAAGATGTCAATTCTACTAATTGTTAAACTATTATAGTAGTAATAACATTAAAAATATTACTATTATCCTACTAAGAGTTCCACAATCAAAGTGCAAATCAAACAAATAAGCTTTTTATTTTTATTTCTTAAAATTTTCTCTTTCTCTTTTCAACTTTCTCTTTCTAAGCAGGCCTTGAGTAGTCTCTAATCAAATGAGAGATTTTATATTCCACAGAGAGAAGTCTAATATCCTGATGCAATGAGAGAATTTGGATGAATGCATTCTTTCACTGGTTTTGCAGTGGAAATAAATGCCCCCAAACAAAGTCTCTAAAAGTTGAAATAAATATGATAATGAGTCATATATTATTTTAAAATATGTATTATTTTAAGTCACATTTTGTGACAGTGATGATGAAATGTAACTCTGATTTCCTTAAGAAAATCAAAAGTTGTAAGATTAAGCTGTAAGACTACCATGTAAGAAATGTTCCCCATCCACATTGGTATACCAACTCGAGTGTAATTATATAGCTCTTTTTTAGGTAACCATATTGTTGAGATTTCATGGCTGAAGATTTCCTGTTTTGTTTAGATGATACTACCTTCAACAGGTATCTTGGTCATCTATATCTTAGAATCTTTTCCAATCTTCTTCCTAGATATATAGCAAGCCTTCTTGGATTATAGAAGTCATGTTATAGATGTACCAATTAGGGCAGGTTACTCCAGTCACTTATTATCTGCATTTCGACCAGTTGTAAATTTCTTTATTAGTCTCCATCGACTGCTTTACCAGTTGTAAATTCCTTTAATAGTTTCCATCTATCACTTCTTTAAGCTGAGCAAACTCATCCTTTGGTATAAGAAGTAAGAATACACTTATGAATTCCAACAATGTAGGAAAGTAGTCGTAGTTAAGTTCTCCACTAGGATCTGACTTCTCCATCCATGAGAAGATAGCTATGTTTACAGTACCAGACACGAACTGCTTCTACTGAGTAAAACATAAGTCAAATTAGACGTCTCTTAATTTTTTCCTAAATGTTAATGCAGAAATACATATATCATAGATATAAGAATATTATTGCATCCTTGAGGATAACTTCTTTTGAAGATCACTGTTGTCATTCACAGGCTTTACAGCTAGGTAGGAATATTTATTCCTTTCTTTTATTTTTTATTGATTGGGAACTTATAAATTTCCAGGAATAAAAAGCTTCTGGGACAGTTCAGGCTCAATTTCTCCAATTTCTGTGTCCAAATTATGTGGTCCAAACTGCTTAAATTAAAGATAAAACTTAGGAAAGATTCATGACCACACAAATTAAGGAAAGTGAATAAGAAAAGGAGAAAGGAGAAAAGTTTACAGAATGAGAGCGTTGAAGAGTGTAGATTAACAGGCTTCTCAATTCTTGTTTGAGAAAGACTGGGCAAAAGATAAAGCAGGAAGAAGATGGTATAAACAGTTTACTCCAAATAATTGATAAAAATAATGAAAATTATTCTGAAAGTTCAAAGGAAGCATAGATCTTGGTAGTGGAATACTTTTGTTTAGTAAATTTACTGAAAATTAGGTTTTAACTGTCTTAGATTTAGGTCATCTCTCAAATAGTTCCAAAAACCCTCCTAGTTTTGTAAAAACCCTTTTTAGACCATCATGTGAGCAGGTGAATTACAGTAGGTTTTTGTTTGTTTGTTTGTTTGCTTGTTTGTTTATCTTAGAGAAGGTTGATCAAAGGACTTCCAGTACCTTCTTCTTCCTTTAGTAGTAATATAACCTTATGCCTTCCAAATCATTTTACCCAAATTATACCTCCCAAGTCCAAAGATAGTCTCTTCAAGTATGGCTAAAGAGAGTCCATTTATGTTTAAAAAATACTCATATTAACCCTCTGAGAATTTTCTATAATATATTTTGGTTCTATCTACACACCACACCTCACACATCCCGCCCAAGTTCCCGCCCCACCCCTTCCCAGCACTGTGTCCTTTTTAAAGGATTTTTAACAAACCACTGACTCTAACTTATGCTAGCCATATATTTCTGGATGTGATGTCATCACTGACTTATGACAGACCTACCAGGATCCATACTATTATAAAGTAGAGTAATACCCACACCATCCAAGCTATCAACCATCCACAGTCCTCAGACAATGGTAAGGATTTATGAAACCTTTTTTTTTCATCCATGCTATAATGTCAATTACCTTGGACCCTATAGAACTTTTGCAGGTAACCATAGCTGCTATGATTTACAAGTGCAGTAATTGTGTTGTTGCCAAAAAAAGACAACTTTTGTTCTGGTTCTTTCAATCCTCAGCCTCTGTTAAGTGTCTACCTCTTCTTCTGTGATGGTCCCTGAGCCATGGGTCTGGAGTAATAGACATGCCACCTTAGTGGCTGATCACTTGAGTGGCACGCAATGCATTTTGATTAGTCATGCACTTTTTTAATTTTTTTAAATTAATTTTTTTATTGGATATATTCTTTATTTACATTTCCCTTTTTCTGGTTTCGCCGCCCCCCCCAGATGTCCCATATGTCTTTTTCTCTCCCCTTGTTCCCCTATTCACCCCTTCCCACTTTCCTGTTCTGGTATT
>BDUI01000026.1:84657-97036 GCA_002335545.1 Apodemus speciosus
CACACACACACACACACACACACACACACACACACACACACACACACACACACACACACACAGAGTGTATGTACCTAGAAAACTATTTTCCTCTTTTGACCCAGGTAATAATTTATCGGGCAGCTCTCAGCCCAGGGGTCACATACTCCAACAGGATTTCCTGACACATGGGTGTGGATTTTAAGTGACTCTGCAGCATCTTATGTCCTTGAACAATAAATTATATTTGTATTTATTTCTCCCTCTAATCTGAGCCTGTCATTTATTTTGTACCTCTGTAATTAAAAGGCGCTCTTATGCATAATAGACTGCCAAAAGATGGTTAATGAGCTTACTTGAACTCAACTAACTAGTAATTCTACTCTGGAAGTAGCAGGCTTAGATTGGAGATATCCCCCACACCCTCGCACCTACCTTCATACCCCAAGAGTTAATAAATCAATTTGATACCTGAACACCAAATTCAAAGAAAGTGTAACATCGGCCCCTGGCATTTTCATGTTACTATTAAATTCACTCCCCCTTTACAACTAAGTATCTCTACTATTGCTTTTAGATTGCAAAATAGAGTTAAAAAGAATAATAATTTGAAAGACATTTCCAAATCCAATTCATATGTCCTCCCCTGTAAATCTTAACATCTTTAAAATACAAATTTCAATTAGGTGTGAAAAATGTGTGGCTGCTTATTTCTAAGATAGTTTGCTTTGATTGTGAAAGTTTGTAGGTATTTTATATTATGTTTACTAATTTGCCTTGGCCCCAACTGTTGTAGAAAGCCCTACCCTATTTGAACTGTGGGCATATCTCTCCTGTATTGTTCATCTGCTACCAGAAAGAAAATACTGTGCCAGACATAACTTCTGAATAAAGGTTTAAAACTGTGATAACTTCAGGCTTATGTAATGTTAATGTGTTTTCTATTTTATTTTCCAATATTCTTTGAATTAAATATTAATTTTAGCAAACAGTTACCAATGTAGCATAAAATATAGCTTTTTAGAAATAAAAGCATCAACAATAACTGAGGAAAGCTGAATATTGTGCCAAAAAGAGATTTTAATAACAGTGTCATGGTCACAAAAGCCTACTGTTTAAAAATTAATTTTTAGTTTGAAAATGTTATGGGCAGCACCAGGAGTGCACAAAACATATTCTCTCATTATCAGAGCTGATTCTCAGAACATAAATACTGAATACTCCAAAGAAGGACAAAGAACACTTTGAAACACAGAAGAAATGCAAAAATGTGCACAGCTATCTCCAACTAAAATTTTTTTAAGTAAAAATGCTCATGAAAACAAAAAAAATGAACAGAAACATTGTTATGTGGATCAGCATGATGTATCACAATGTCCCTTTATGGTCTTGTATTTAATAACTATTTTTTAAGAAAGAAGAAAAGTGATAATACTTTAGGTTAGCAAAATGACCTTAGAATATTTCCTTTTAGGACATTTATCTCCTCATTTAGCATCCTTTAACTGCCTAATGTTAACCTGAGACCAGACTAGGTAGTGCATGACTAGATCTTGCATACAAAGCATAGCCAGCCTTTAAGAGTCCTTTATGCAGCTGGGTTCCAGTCAAGAGCACAAACAAAGCTCAATTACAAAGACAATGCATACTGTGGACCTAGTATATGGTTCTCTGTGGAGATAATGGTGATTTAACTCAAGACTTTACAAACAGTTCATATGTAGAATATGATCCATCAAGCATCCCCAACAAATACATCAAGTGGCACCTAGACAGATCTGAGATCCTCATCTGTAATTGAGGCTTGCAAAAGACTTTGATATGGGATGCAGACTCTCTTATTCATATGACTTATCTTTATCCTTGCCCCAGACTGGGTACTTTAGTAATCTACACATATAAAAATTAACTTACGGCACATTATACTGATGTGAGTGATTTTTATCCATGTAAGTCCAAATTATTTTATTCTGATTGAATAAAACTGATGATGGTTCTGTAGATATCCAGGAGGTTTTACAGTTTGCATCCATTTATAAATTTATTGTAGCACTCCTTATCTGAATATAAATGTGTGGCTGACTGTTCAAGTTATCTTACAAACCAGTTCTCATATCTCACTGATTCCTTTATTCATTAATGAGTCAAATAAATCTTTGACATCTGTTCATTTTATATTTGTCTGTGAGTCATGAATTTATTTCTCCCTCCCTTTCTTATTTTAAATTGCCCTTTCACAGTGGAATAAAGCAACCTTAAATCAGACCAAGTGTCTGTATTCTGTTTTACTAATATTTCAAGAGAGTGACTCAGAATCCACACAAGGTTCACAGATTTTTATTGATGGGACTTATTGGCATTTACTCCTTTTGAAACTGAGAGTGATGATCTGAAAGCATGGGTTCCAGGAAAAGTATGACTTGGTTAGTAGAAAGATGTGGAGTGAAAAAAAATCACATGACAAATATTTAGAAAGACAGTTTAAGATGGAGAGAAATATTCACTCTGACCAAAGTGCCCTCCAGGACACAATGCATCTCTCTAGAATCTCAATGCATCACTGAAACACGTGGTGGCCATAATTTCTACAAGCACTTAAGGCACCTAAATATGTTGTCACAGCAATAACACTTTCGTAAATAAAGTCAAAGTCTTACTATTTAAATTAAATCACACACACACACACACACACACACACACACACAACTACAAGCAATCCTAAAATGGAAGAAAATATAGGCTTTGCATGTTCTTTGAGTTAAAGGCAATGTTCTCATTTACAGCTTGTCAGCAATATGGTACAAAATAGTTGTGGATGTGTATAGATAGAGATATATGTGGCAAGACCTTAAAATGGAAGATCTAACAATTTCCCAAGTCACATACAAGTTAGAAAGCACTTGGCTAAAAATGTATTAAATCGTAAACTCTCATGCTGCACAAGAAGTATAAAAATAAGAGTTAGGGAAGACTATTTTAAATACAATCAGAACAAAGAAAGGATAACGGTTTAAGGTGATTCCTTCATTTCTCAGCCTTTTATATTGTTTCTGCCTTCTCTTCTGCCATATATACCCTGGACCTAGGTTGTGTGGGTAGGGGGCTGACATAGAGGCTCTGTTTAGGACTGAGCACACACTCAACAATCACTTTATTCTCAGCATTTTTCACCAATTTTAAGTCTTTGTATCTATTACACAATGCAGAAAGAATATTCTCTGACCAAGGATGAGCGCATACCTTTTTTGTTGTTGTTTTTCGAGACAGGGCTTCTCTGTGTAGCCCTGGCTGTCCTGGAACTCACTCTGTAGACCAGGCTGGCCTCGAACTCAGAAATCTGCCTGCCTCTGTCTCCCAAATACTGGGATTAAAAGCATGCGCCACTGCTGCCCAGATGACAGCATGCATTTATTGTACAAGTATAAATAGAAATATTCAGAAGAAATTGTAACCATATTCTATTTAGCAAAACACCAAAAATAGGTCCCATTCCAGGGCCTGTAACCTCTCCAGGCTTAGGCTTTGGATCAGGTTAACTGTATCAGGCCTGTAATACCTGATTCATTTGAGGCAGTGAACCTCAAATTGACTCAGAAAGGACTTTGCCTACCTTCCTGTGGTATATTTTTTCCTGCCAAGTGACATATATGCTCATTTGGGATAACTCTTAAATGAGGAGACAGTGGTCTGTCTTTGTGCCCTTTACCAGAAAGTGTCTTTCTGGCTAGTAATCTTGTCACTTTACTGTCATACAAACATGTCTCCATTAAGGTTCCGTTCTATCCTTTTGACCAAAAATTATGTAAGAGAGAAAATTAAAAAGAGCTACAGCATAAAAATATAAATCTATAAAATAACCCCCTTTAACCAGGAAGCAATGACTGTTCCTTCATGGACCTCAACAAGAACTCTGTTTTGTCTACTTTCTTCCCTTTGTCTAATCTCTGGCTATCCTTTCATGTAGTACTTAAATTTTCAGAGGCATAACTGTGACCCTCATTAAGTTTTAAACTGCATGGAAGAACTGTGGTATTGCCCCCTTGTTTTTTGTTTTGTTTTGTATTGTTTTTTTTTTTTTTTTTTTTTTTTTTTTTTTTTTTTTTTCTTTTTACTTACCACCATTTTTTTTTACTTCCCAAAATTATGTTATCGGGGATACAGAATGTGAGGACTGTGCTCATTATGACGGAGAGATTCATCCTGAGGGATGCTCAAGGATGCTGATTTCTACACTACTTAGCTATATCATTAAAATAAAATCAACACACACACACACACACACACACAATTCTAAATGAGCAGAATACTGTTAACATGTTAAAGTAACATAAGAAGAAGGAGAGGAGAAGACAAACCCAGGGGAAGAGAGAGATGCAGCAAACATACCCCAGGGAACATTGGCTGAAAGGGTCCAGACAAAGTTTTGTGATGAAAATCATGCTCAGAACTATAAATCTGCCCAAATTTCTGGACTGAATGTTATTTGTGAACTCACTCAATTGTTATAGTCAATTGTTTACAACATACATATACTTTGAATCAAAATCATATATGATACCTAGAAATACCTCGAGATGCCTGATACATTGATAACTTTCCAACATTTCTCAATCATGTTCTAAATATTATGCTATTGAAACCTTTTTTATAGTGTAACAGACTTTTCAACAGTAACTCAGGATGAAGAAAGACACAAGTAACACAAATAAAAAAGACTTTAAATATTATGGGTGTAATGACGAGAAAGGGTTATTTGGCAATAGGAGTTGGTCTTGATGAAGTTTTCTAAGAATTCCAACAAATGACAAGACAGTGTTTAAACTCTTAGGCATGGAATCAACATTATCTCACAAAGCCATGATACAAAATCATCTCCCTCTCTTTGAAGTAAATGTCTTATTCCTATTTCCACTTTACCTCGGAGGAAGATAAGCTAGCTATTTAAAATCTTTCGTTTATGATACGAGGGTGGGGGAGGAGTTCAGAAGCTGTTTTGCTGTCTTTGCTTACCAACAGACTTCAATGTCTGTACAAAACCAGATTGTGCAAGAATACAGTGAGCATAAAAGGTATAAACTGTCCAATCTTGGACATTTAATTTAACTTGATAATGTTACCAAAGGAGATCTCATATTGTCCCATGATGCTCTGTCCTGGAAACAACATTAAATAAACCATGGTGTGGTAGTGATACAGTAATATTGGGATATCTTTAGGAGTGCCTGAGCCTTTCATAGCCTTGAGTACCATGGGCCTGGGATCCAGGGTCTCAGAACTCCTTCACTATTAGAGGCACACTGACACAGTGGCTTTTGAGTGCCCATTACTGATTTGACCACAGAGAACGAGTTTCAGGAATAAATTATTTGTTATAGTCTAATGGAAAGAATAAAGGGAGAGTTCCTGCACAGCAGCCTCAGAGGGGGTCCACAGAAATGATATCTCGTCAAGGTGTTAGTCTGAAGGAACTGGGTGAGCCTGAAGTAGAGATTATGCTGGTCAGTCGACTACCAGCATGAGGTGTATGGGTAACCCCTGAGCTTTAGCTCCATACCCATATAGAGCCTCTAAGCCAGAGTTCCTCAACTTGTGGGTCACAGTCATTTTGTAGCCTGAAAGAGGAGTCATACAGAACCATTAGAAACACAGATATTTACATTATGATTCATAACAGTAATCAGGAAAAAGTTACAAAGAAACAGTGGAAATGTTTCTGATTTTATGGTTGGAGTCTCCACAAATGAAGTGTATTACAGGGTTGCAGTATTAGGAAAGCTGAGAACCACCGCTCTAGGCAGACATGATCACCTAGGAGATAACAAAGAACCAGCAACTAGGACTAAAGCATGTTTTCCAAGCTGTTGCTCTGAGCTCCCTCCTCAACTAGACAACAGTTGTTCTTCACTGCTCTTGAGCAACAAAGTATGAATTTATTAAATGAGAGAGTAAAACAAGGTATGCTTAGCATAATGAAAGCTATTTGAGTGACCATGTGACTCAGGTATCCTGAGAACTCCTTTGGACTTCATTTCATGAGTGCAGACAGTGGAAGAAGCCAATTCATAGGGGCCAGGATATAATGATTTGACAGAGAGGTTATCATATAACTTAGACTGAGATACTTGTGTATGAGCTGGCCATCCTAAATTTTTAAGAATGTATGTGTCCAAGATGCATGCACATGAGATGACAAATTGTTTCTCTATTCCTAAAACGTTTCTTCAAAAACAGAATCTTGCTCACAAACTCTTGGCTTAAGCTGGCCTTACACATCGCTGCTGTAAACAGAAAGCACTGTGCTACTAATTATTCACACATACGTTATTATCCTAATGAAAAGGGATGGTCAAGGGGATGATGCTTGCCTTTCTTGATAACAGGTGAAAATAAAGATGTTGCACCTTATACTGCAGCCCATCAGACCAAAGATACATTCCAAAAATTATGGCTAATGCTGTTGAAGTTCTCACATTTTCCAGGCAGCATTTGGATAACATTCATGGCCTTAAAAAGTTTTAACCATCAATCTTTACTTATTTCTTAGGAAACTATGTGCCTCCTTAATATATGTAGATAAATATGAACCAACAAATCCAATATTATATTGTTTACTACAAAAATAGATGGATAAGTCTAATAAGACAATAAAATATGTAGATTTCCACAACACAGACCTAAGTGCATCAATTTCAGATGTTTATTTTGAAAAACCAAAAAGGGAAGTGAACTATTTTACTCTTAATGATCTTGTTGACTCATGTAAATGGGAAATGGATAGTTCAACAAAGGTTATGCTTTGATTGATCCAGAGAGCCAGAGATATTATCAAAGGTATCGCTAGCTTTATATTATTTACTAACTCTTTTGCTTAAAGATTTTTTTCTGTAAACAAATTATTAACAGTTATTGTATTTGAGAAAGGTAATGAATGTTCTATTCTTTTCTCTGTGGCAGGAAATTAAGGCCTACGTAAAGCAGCATTAAGGCCAATAACATTTAAAAGAAGCCAGATAGCAGAAGACTAGAACCTCTTCCCCAATTAGGATACACGCAATAAACAGCAGGCAGGAGAAAAGCTTTCAGTACAGTAGCATGAGCGAGGAAACACTATGCAAATGAGTTACTACAGGTTATGAGTGTTTCAGCATAGCAATTTGGGGTGTGTACCTTTTCTTGGCTCACTAGTCCATTCGTACTCTTACAACTATCTTTTCTTTCATAATAAACTCTTCCTATTTCTAACCATATACCCCTAGTGTATTCATCTGTCCTGGGATATAAGAACCTAGTCATTTTATAGGGTGCCCTCCAAACTCAGTTCCTCACCAATAAGCTTATTTTTCCCTTGGTATATAAGATATTAAATAAAAATACATAAAAACTTTTTTAAGAATAGATCACTTCTTGAAAACAAGTAAAACAAAGTAATAAATCAATAGTACTTGTTCTGCTTCTTGTGATGACTACAGACATTGTTTAGAAGGGGTGGGATTTGTTTCTCAGGATTCCATCATGCTTGCAGCGACAACCTCTCTTCTTTTCTTTCACTTCCATTATCTGACTGTCCCTGTCTTAAAAGTCCATAGGAGTTTCTGGATGCAGTGGGGCCTGGAGGCTGATTCCATACCATAGCTTTCCAAGTGAATCAGCCCTAGATGGAGAACTGCAGACCTTTGCCACCAGTCCACAGAAACTCAACATCAGAGTGAAAGTTAGTACACCTCTGTTTACCTGGATGCATGTGACCCATCTATCTAACCTGTTGCTTATTTGTCATAGAAACACACATCCCACGTGTCAACCATGGGAATAACATTGTCTTAAGACAATGTTATATACAAGGACAATGTAATATACAAGGACAAATTAGGTCTAAAACAAAAATTGATCAAAGGTGCACACATAGATACAATTTGAGGTTTAAAAAATATGAACAAGCTAAACACACAGAAGAGTGTCCAGGAAGCAAATCTCCAAATGAAAAGGGACAAACTGTTTCTCTATATGTGGAGCACACACATGTGGACTTGGTTGTCACACACACACACACACACACACACACACACACACACACACATGCATGAATAAGTGTATTTGAACAGACACTGTTTTCTCGTGAATCAAACTTTCAACTAGAATGCCCCTAAAATCAGATTTTTGGGAACAGTAAGCATATTGAATTTCATAGTGCAAGATTTTTTTTCCTGTTCTGTTAATTAGAAGTTCTAGTTCAAGTCATCCAATCCATTGCTGAAGAACTTTGGAAAGTTTGGTTTGACCTAACGATGGCTATGTGTCTTCCATGAGTCCCGGATAAAGCTTATTAGTATGCTTATTGTGAAACAGAAAAACAACAGTTTGGAAAACAGAATATACTTTTGAGCTGTCTAAATATAGAGAGATGGAATATTATATAGGATCATTCTTTGTAAATAAAGGAATGACCATAAACAGATCTTGAGATGACATAAGTATTTACTGACATAAAATTACTTCATAAAACTCCATTTTTTAAAACTACATACTATAAAAAATGCTTCTAAATGGTCTGACAAATATGAAGAGAAACTTTTTAATACATTAAAATTAGCAAAGACTGGATTGACAAAAAACTCCAAAATTCCTGAAATTATATGATGAATATGTCAAGTCTGAAACACATCTCYTTTAAAATTAATTAATTTCTTATTCATTCATTCATTTTACATCCAGACTGCACCATTCCTCTATTCCTTCTTTCAGTCTCCCCTTCATATATCCCCCCTCTTTCTCCTCGAATAAGGAGGAAGGCCCCCTCTGGGTACCAACCCATCCTGGCACATCAAGTCATTGCAGGACTAGGCGCATCCTCTCCCACTGATGTCAGACAAGGCACTTCAGGTAGGGAAACAGGATCCACAGGGAGGCAAGAGAGTCAGGGACAACCCCCTCTCCAGTTGTTGGGGGTCCAGACTGAAGACCAAGTAATACATCTGTTACATTCCTGCAGGGGGCCTAGGTTTAGCCCATGTATGTCTTTGATCTCCTTTGGGAGCCACCATGGTTCCAGGTTACTCGATGTTGTTGGGCTTCTTGGAAATACATGCATTTTAAATACAAGAAATTCTAATTTGTTTGAAACCCTTTTCTTCAAAATGTATTGATTATATGTAAGTAATTACTCGTTTCTAAGTAATAGCTTCTCATTAAATAATGTACTAACCAAAATTTGGAACTGTTGTTTCAGGAATAGATATTCACAGCCTGCAGAGTGTCTTCACACTCCTCCTACTGCCTTCAGCCCTACAGCTTTTACATTTTCTTGGCTTATATTCCCATTTGAATTTTCAGTATTTACAGCATCTCTCCCACTGCTTTTGAAAATGTAATATTTTAAGATGTGCAGTGTTTATCTACACTTGGCCATTTCATTGTTTTCTGCTTATGTGATTCTCTTGGAGTTAAGGATACATTTCCTTTGTTCTCACCATGGATAAGCAAGGAAAGAAAACAAGCAGGCCCATTAGTCAGCGACACCCAGCATGTATATCAGGCTCATCTGCATCTTAATCAATGCTAATGACTAATTGTTTTTTAGTTTTAATTGTCGATCATTGAATTATAAACATTAAAACTATAGAACTCGATCGAGAATTAGAAAAAAGAGAAAGGAGATAGGAAAAGGAAGGCAGGGAGGGAAGACAAGGAAGGTAGGGAAAGGAAGTACTTCGGAGCCATTGCAAGCACAGGGAAAGCATAGGGGAGAGAACCTGGAGAATATGAAGACAGAGAATGCAGTGGAGGGAGAGTAAAAGCAAGCGAGGAAGACCCAAGCAAGAAAAATCGGGGATTTAAAAGACTGAAAAATGAGAAATTCGATTTGGAGGGAATGAACTGCAATAACTAGAGCCCAGATTATGCTTTCTAGAAATCAGAATTACATAAACTAGTTCTTTCCAGCCAGCATTTGTGAGATCCTTGACAGTACTCCTATGAAAGGTATCCTTTGTGATTAATGCTGTAATCACATTTATCACAGGATTACTGGACAAAATTGTACTAGTTGCATGAAAGAATACAGCTCAGATTCCAAAATATTGTCTTCCAAATGCGTTCTGATGCTTAAGCAATTACATTTTTTTATGAATACAGTACATCTGATTTTGAGAAAGCTTTTGAATCAGTTTGTGTCCCAGCAATCCTTATCTATAAATACAATGCTTACTAACATCTACTTTTTGGTATTAAGTGTCACAAAAAAGACTATGGCTTGTATAAGATAAATTTTTAATAACCAAGTGAAATGTAAACAATAAATTAATAATAAGTAAATCTGCAATTATTTGCATATATTTATCTGTCTGGTTAATTTTAAAACATTGAAGAAGACCTAATTTTTTAGATTTGTCAAAAGCAAATTCTAAGAGTTTGTGTGTTTGTTTGTTGTTTTCTTGTTCACTTATTTGTTTGAAAAAAGAGGAAGAAGGGGAGATAAGAGATTCCTTCAGGTCACCTGGAGAACTGAGACAGAAAAAAGAAGGAAACCAAAAGAGAATATGTAAATGAGGCTGTTGCAATTCTGTCCTAGGGACTTCTAAAAGATGTA
Source organism: Apodemus speciosus (assembly GCA_002335545.1). Classification (NCBI taxonomy): domain Eukaryota; kingdom Metazoa; phylum Chordata; class Mammalia; order Rodentia; family Muridae; genus Apodemus; species Apodemus speciosus. Next base: position 95,222 of record BDUI01000026.1, read on the forward strand.
GAGTATTTTTCCCAAGGATTACTATCATAAAGATTATTACTTTTCTTTTTTAATCATCATAGGTATTATAATAACTGATTTTTAGGTACTTCGTATATTTTTGAATCTAAAATGTTCATTTGTGTTTCTTTTTCCCTTTTTTGTTTTTTTGTTGTTGTTGTTTATTTTTTCTTTGTTTCCTTGTTTATAAGTTCTTCGTGAATTTCATATTGTGCACAGAAATCCTACTCATCAACCCTCAGACCTGCCCTCCAACCTTGCAACCTCCTCCCATCAAAGAAAAAAAAAAACTCTTTGTGGAAGCTGCAGTTTGTCCCAGTGTACCACAGTAGACATTGTCCACATTTTGTGATCATGTGCTTGCAGATGATCATTGCTGTGATTTGTTGGTCTGGTATGAGCCCTCTGGTTTTGCTACTCTTATCAATTCTGGAACCTCACTGGGACTCCTGTTGGATATCCTGCCATTGCCCTGTATCATGGAGATCCTGCAGATTGGGATCTGTATCAACAGCCCCTCATTTACTCAATCAGTTAATTGATGGGGTAGATGTTGGGGCAGGCCAATAAAAAGCCCTGAATCTCAGCCTGAGAGGCTCTACTGCTCCCAGGCCCCCTGGGCCAGCTCATCAGCAACACCTCTGCAACTAAGGCCAGCTCTACCCAGGGGCGGTGCAAGGCCTGTTCTCTTGAGTGTTGCAGCTAATTAAGGGCATGGCTAACTCTCCCATTTTCATGACTGTGGGGCCAGCTCTCCTGCCTGCCATAGATGGTGAGGGAAAAGGAGGGGAGGAACTCATCTCTCTGTCCTCCATACCACCACCCAACAGACAAGAAGCAAGGCTGGCTCCCTCATATTGCAACCTCCCACATCCAGGGACCTCTCTACTGTGCTGCCTAGGTGAGGTGCAGTACCTGCTCCCCTGAGTACTGCAGAAGGTGAAGGGTAAAGACAGCTCTCCGATTGACCTTACAGCCATTTCTCCTTCCAGCCTTAGGTGGCAAGGTACAAGGTAGGGCATCTCTGCCTTGCCCATTTCACATCAGGATGGACAAGTGGCTGGTAGGGCCAGCTTTCCTATGTTTGGACCTGCTGGCCAGCTTGCCCTCCTTTCTCTGGCCAGGGTTAGCTGTGCTGTGTTGCCCAGCTGCAGTACAAGGTCTGCTTCTCCTAGTGTGCAGCTGATGAGGAGCAGGGACATCTCTCTTGCTTTTATGACCCAAGGCCAGGTAGTCTACTTGCAGTAGGTGGTGAGAAGTGTGGGGAGAGTAAGGTACCTCTCCCTTGTCCATGCTACCATAAGCAAGATGAGTGGTAGCGTCAGAGGATGATGCTCTTATCCTCGGAGCCAGCTCACTTGCTCTCCAGAGAATGCCAGTTGGCTAGGGCAGGGTCAGTGTTCCTCCTCTCATGTCCCCAGGGCCAGCTCTCCCATCATGGCCAGGTGAGGAGTGGGGCCAGTTCTGCACAGCCCTCAGAGAGCAATGTGCCGCCAGTAGACTGTCCAGGCCAGAGACATCCTCTTGGCCTGTGATTGTAAGAGACGACTGCTGCTGCAAGCCCAAGGACTCAGAAGTCGCAAGCCCCGTGGCAGCACAGGACGGCACAGGACTTCCCTGTGACGCGCGCTATCTTCCCGCCGGCAGGAAACACGCGACACACATTAGGCTCTTCTGCAGAAAAGCTTTATTCCTCTTGAGAGAGAGAGGGTAAGCTTACAGAATCTCAGGAGCTCGGCCATACTCCTGGACTCGCTCGGAAAATAATAATGGAGACCATGAGATCACGCAGGATCTCGCCTTAAATGCAGTTAC
>BDUI01000026.1:111359-122233 GCA_002335545.1 Apodemus speciosus
TACATGGGCAGATGGGCGATTTATCCTGCAATGCTATTGCCAGAATTATTTCTTAAGTATTCCAGTGTTGTTTTTTTGAATAGCTGGGACCCAGGTCTGTCCTGTTCACCTGGCAGTATTGTGCTTTTTCCTGATAAGAACGCAGGAGATTTAATTGCAGACCAAGGCTTAAAAATGGCTATGACTCCACACTGCCGCTCTGAGCTGCCTATTAAAGGTATGCTTTCTGATATGTGGATGGGCCTAATGGCTGATTGTACAGCAGGCTTCATTCCTTCTGATTTGTGAGCTGAGCCTAGTTACAGAGCAATATGGCTGAACCAATACTGTTAGAACTTACTCAGCAACCCTAAATACCTAAGCCTACGGGAAACATTCCCACTCAGTCCACTACATACGCTATATTCTACCCCTGCAGAAGATCTAAATTCTGAAGAGGCTTAAAACTTAGAAAACACTTCCACCTTGACTCTTGATTTACATGGTGGTCAGTTTCTGCTGGTTTTCCTAATCAGCCCTGAACTTCCTGGTGTCTTTGCAGGTGCCTCATATCTTGTATATAATCTCCTCGTGTGTATCCTGTCTCTCATGAATATTAGCATTTCATATCCTTAGCATCCTACTTTGTCATTGGGGGGGGGGGGTTGTTACCAAACTCCATGCGGAAAACATTTTATTCTTTGTTCAAATGAGCTTTGCTTCCTATTGTTTACTACTTTTAGTCAGAAAAAGATTGAAATTTTGGCAATATACTATATGCTCTGATATATAAAATAAATAGTACCCTGTCCATATGATTTTAATATGAATCTTATGTTTTGTGATATTTCATTTACCTACAGCAAGTTAATACCATTACATTTTACAACCAAGTCTTTGGCATTATCAATTCTCAGTTATACCTGACTTGGAACCAAAACCTGAAGAATACAATAATAAACATCACAGTATTTAAAATATAGGTATTAAGGTAATACCCTACAGTAATACAGAAATGAGTCACCAGATCCGTCTTCAAACTGTTGATCCTCCATTTTTCATGTGCCATCAATTCAATTTTCTAAATGTATCACAAGTCTAAAGCTCATTTTGACCTCTTCCAGATATTATTCTACTCCCGTATCAAGACCACTGACACTGTGTCCAAGATGCTTACTCAATGTTTATTCATGGGTCTTCCAAGAATATTTAACTTTGTTATATTGATAATGACTGAAAATGATCATTTCCGTACCATTACCCCCACATTGTATGGAATTGTTTATCATCTAAACTGCTATGGATGCAATGGAACTGTGACACATCCCTAAATACATGATGGCAGTTTCTCTTCTGTTTAAGAGTTTAGGATATATTTAAGAGAATAATACCTGCAAGTTAGTAAATGGTAGGTCCATCCTTATCTAATTGAGAAGTTATTCAGACTTCACATAATAAAACATGCCTAAAACAATAGGCTAAAAGAATATGAGTTTTGGATTGTCCCATTGTTAGTGCTATGTGTTCGGAACATTATTCAAAACTTACAGAAAGAAAAAGCGAGTTCCTTTAATGATGCATTCTCTCTTATACTAAAGACAAATGTATAGCCAGTAATAGATTACCTATTGTGGAACTTCTCTGGAACAATTTTAAGTAGGTGTGTGTGTGTGTGTGTGTGTGTGTGTGTGTGTGTGTACACGTTAGGGGAATGCATGTTTACTACTTGTACTTGTATGTGGAGGCCTGAGAAAAGCCTCAGATAATATCCCTCAGGAATGTTCCTCCATTTGTTATTTAATACAGGATATCTAGCTCACTTGGAACTCATCAAACAGGCTACTTGGCCAGATAATGCCAGAAGTCTACCTCTTTATTCTCTAGTGCTGAGATCACACAGTGCATCATCAAACTAGACTTTGTTAATGTGAGATCAGGCTTCATGCTTATAATACAACTGCTTTACAGATCTCCAGCATTCTGGCACATTTTTGAAAGTATAATACCTGACATTTTATTTAGAAATTGCTCATTTCTCACTGCTATAATTGTCTTCAATGAACAAAAACTTATTAAATAACGTGGTATACACAACAGCCTTAGTTGTATGGCATTTAAAAAAGGAAAATATAAAGGTAATTTGCATCAAACAATGCAAAACAAAGAGAAGAGTAATCCAGGAAACAAAAGCAGAATGCAGAGTAAGAATGGAATTGGCATCAATAAGCTGTAGCAATAAATAATATAATAAATAATAATATATAAATGATAATATAATTACAAAAATATCCTTTGTAAGAGAGATAATTCTAGGAAATACTTAAAATTAATTACTCATCTGGCCATTTTATAGCGGCTACAGAAATTGTCATATGTGTGTGTGTGTGTAGGTGTGTGTGTGTGTGTGTGTGTGTGTGAGAGAGAGAGAGAGAGAGAGAGAGAGAGAGAGAGAGAGAGAGAGCAAGCGCACTTTGGTGTGATGATATCCACAGAGGCTAAAGAATGTCTAAGACCTCCTGAGCTGGAGTTTCCAGAAGTTATCACCTACATGATGGAGATGCTGGGAGGCGAACACCAGTCCTCTAAAAGAGTAGAAATCATAGTTATCCACTTAAACATTTCTCCAAACAAGAAACTATATTATTTTATTCACACAATTAACACAGCCCTCTAAAGGGACAGAAAACATGAAGGCATTTTGGCAGTTCTTACATAAAATTAGTGACATGGTTAATGTTATGAAGTCACTTTTGAGTTAGACTAAAGGTGAAGATTTTTTTATTTATTTTATTTACTTGAATACATGTATGTATGTGTGTGTGTATGATATGTGTATGTGTGGAGTGTGTGGTGCATGTGTGGGGCATGTGTGTGTGTGTGTTTGTGTGTGTGTATGGTGTGTCTATTGTATAGGTATGTGCGTGTGTGTGATATATGTATTTATGGAGTGTGTGGTGTATGTGTCTTCTGTGGTGTGTGTGTGTGTGTGTGTGTGTGTGTGGTGTGTGATGCATGTGTGGGGTGTGTGTGTGTGGTGTGTAGTGTGTCTGTAGTATATGTATGTGTGTGTGATATATGTATTTATGGAGTGTATGGTGTATGTGTCTTCTGTGGTGTGTGTGTGTGTGTGTGTGTGTGTGTGTGTGTGTGTGTGTGTGTGTGTGTGTTTTACTGGGCATGGAACCCATCACTTCACATGGGCTTTCACAAATACATATCACTCGGCCCTATCCTTAGATATCTGCACACACTTTAGTGATTTTACTTGAGAGTTTATCATTTCCTCTATGAACAGTTTCTATATTCATTGATTTCTGGAAGAATGGTAATGGCCTCCAAATGTCATAAATTTGCATACTTGGTCCCCAGTGGATGGAACTGTTAAGGAAGAATTAGAAGTTGTGGCTTTGTTGGGGGATGTATGTCCCTAGTGATAGGCTTTGGGGTTTTAAAAGACCATGCCATTTTGAGTTAGTTCTCTCTGGCTCCTAATTCCAGATGTTGAGATGAGCTCTCATCTACTCTGCAAGTTGCAGGCAGCATGGAGGTTGCCACGAACCCCTATAATGAAAGTGAGGACTCACACTCTGACACTATAATCCAATTAAACAGTATTTTAGAAATTGGCTTGATCTGGGTATGTTTTAACCCAGCAATATAAATTTATATAAGTCACTACATGATGACTTTCTACAGGCAGAAACCATGCCTATCAGAGCACTTGATACAAATGAGTAATGTAACAACATTTGTTGAATGATTACTTATTTACTCACATATGTGGTGTACAGAACCATATATCTGAACATATCTGTGAATATGAATCTGTGAACATGTGATTCTCATGTTTCCTCATGAAGAACAAGAGAGCACATAGCTATTGTAGGCAGAGAGTCTCAAATTGTGAGGAGTCCTGGATTAGAAGCAGAACAAGAAGTCATCTGAAATGCAGCGTTTTTGAGCTGCAAGGATAGAGAAATTCTTAAGGTGGGCCCTAGACTCACGATCTTCACAATAGTTCATGGGGGTTCTGATTCAGGTATATCTTAGAACCACTGCTCAAAGCATAACATGAGATAGTGTAGAATAGGCATAGACAAGTCTCTACAAAGTGAACATATAGTGAAACAATGTATTATATGCAAGAAGTAACTCACCATGTGAAATAACTTTTTTAAAAATGATTACTCACTGTGGAACAAAGCAAAATAATTTTATATTTTTCTCACTTAATATTAACTCTTTGGCTATATAAACTCTGTTTTTTCCATAATGCTAAAAGAAAAAAACCCAAAATTATCAACCTAATACTGAATTTATTCACTGACAAATGTTAGGTATCCTTTTTCCATAAGAGAGTCATTTTATACATTTATGATCTTGCTAAATCTAGTTACACTTAATTATATTAGCACAACTCTAGAGCTAATGAGGCAGCAATAACTTCATGGAAACTAGTGCTTCATTTTCTGTGCTTTAAGCATTTAATTCTGTGAAATATACATTTAATAAAGGGGATATAATAAATGCATATGCCTCCCTCCCAATTGTTCTACTGGTTCCCAACACAGTGCCACCAGCTTCAGACCCAGAATTCTGAATAAGAGCCCGTGGAAGATTTGTTAGATTAAAGCCATTGGGCGTGAAGCTACTGCGGGTATGGCACATGACTTCACTACCGTTCTCTAAAATCACTAAACCACTAAAACCAGACCAGTGCCGTTTTGAAAGCTATCTCATATTCATTAGTGTATGCACTGAGTGGTGAGAAACAATGGCTATTAAGCTGAAGTGACTTATCTCATTGATGAAAATGTCAAGAAATGTGAAAAGAATCACGAGCTTTTAAATAATAATTTAACTTATTTATTTTAACACTACTTGTAAGCTTCAACAAAAATAAAAGCTAGTGTTCTCTCATTGTAAGCTGTTTGATACATTTTCTTTTATGAACCTTATATTCTCTATCACAATAACCTTTCCATTAAGAAACATAACTTATTGTTTTCTGATAACAACCTTAATTTTCCAATTAGACATCATGTGAATAATATTTTGTTCAATGTGATGCCTTCTCTTTGACTTTTAAATCTAGGATGAATATGTTCATTTTCATATATAGATAACAAATACAAAACTTCTTATATCTATTGCCATTAAAGTTACAGGAAACCTTGATTGATCCACCATAATTTTAATAATTGTAAGTGACATTTTGGCCTTTGTTACAGTTTTTTCTAATTCTGCCTTGAGTTCTCTCTGTAGAGAATAGCTATAAATGATATATCTTCTCTAACAGCTCTACATAGTTTGGTGGGTATGCATAATAGGTCTGTTAGTGGATATTTTTGTGATTGGATTGCAAGGTGTGTATGTGTTTGAGCAGTGATCAAATAGTCTTATGCTGTGCAATTTGCTTATACTGGAAAAATGCCCTTGTGGATTTTGTCTAAGCTGTGTTCAGTCTATCTCTTCAATCATGTGATGCTTAGTCTATATTGTCAACTTGACAATTCTGAGAATCACTTAAAAGAGATATGTCTGAACACGTTTGTGAGAACCATTTTTAAAGAGATTTAATTGATATGGAAAGATCCCACCCCTAGCCCCAAATACAAGAGTAGAACTATTTCATGGGCCCAGGTCCCATACTAAACAATAAGGGAAAGATAAGTAGAGCCCCTGCTTCCTGGATGTGGACACAACTGGCCAGCTGTTTCATGCCCTTGATATCCCCTCAGACCTAAAAACAAAATAACCTCTTCCTTTCTGAAGTTTCTCTCATCAAGTATTTTGTTATCAACCATTCCAGAGAATATTAATAAGAAGAAACTTTAGAGACAGTGTTTGAATGAGACACAATGGGGGAAAACAATAAAAGCATCATCCCTAAGAGAAGAGGGGTGAGAGAAGAAAGGTATTGACAAAGCCAAAGGAAAAGGCCAAAGGTATTAGGCTCACCAAGAGGTATTTTTTAAGGATTATCTTTTTGATAGAATGTAGTCCTTCAAGTTGTAAGCCAGAATAAACCTTTCTTTCTAAAAAATGAATGTTGTTTTATTAATAAAGCATATGAATGATTATAAACAAATACCAGACAAATATCAAGTTGTATTGAAAATCTATTTTAAATCTAAAGATCAAAGCACTGTCTGAAGAGTTGATATACGAATGGAAAACTGAATGTTGAAAGTAACGAGTGAGCTATAGAATGAGAATGAAGAACAGGGCTTCTCAACCTGTGAGTCACAAACCCAAGGATCTTTTCACGGGAGTCAAAAATCCAATATTCTTCATATTGAGATTGAGAAATCTAGATATTGATGAGAGGCAAGTTTTTGACTCATACTTGTTCATAGAACACCTGTGTTCAGGTTACTTATATATTTTCCTTTGAATGAGTTTTTACACCAAGTCTATTTTTATTACAATAATTGTGTTTGGCAAAATAGTGCTGAAATCCATACAGAATTAGAATTATGCAAGTTTATAGTTTGTGATTTTGTTTTTACTATTTTGTGCTAATATTTATAAATAAAATACTATTTTGTATTTATTATTATAAGCAGTGACAAAAGGGGCTATTGAAAAAAGAAATTAAGAATGTCATAACCAAAAATATGAAATTCAAATATTTTAAGCAGCCAACAAAAAACAATGTGTAGTTATTGAATTTGCATTGGTTAGTTTCTCTTACTGGTAGAAATTTAATAAAGAAATTTTCAAAAGGGAAATGAGCAAACCAAATAATTCACATTAATTAGGCTTCATTGTCATTTAAATAAAATAATCAATAACTAATCTTAAATGGTAAAAATGTTTTGCAGAAAAAAATTCAGTCTAAAAGATAGATCAGACAACATGGGTTTAGACTTGTAGTTCAGCTGGTAAATTAATAAAATGAAGGTGCTGAAACCCTGTTATATTGCTACAGCGAACAGGGACCTGGATTCAAGGAGAAAAAGAAAGCACGACCATGCATCTTGTTTTATATTCCCTCTTGGGTAAGATTAGTTGATAACACAAGAGAATTTTCCCTGGCTTACCAGACAGGAACTTGATCCATCTTTCAGCCACAGCAATTTTTCTACCATATTCGGCAACAGTGGCTTCGGAGGGGCTTTCTTAGCTCATTTCCTATTCATCAATCTCAGAAAGACATGCTAGAAACAGCAAAATGCAAATCTCTTTATAACGGAATTAACCCAGTTCTTTTCATTTGTCTTCTACAGAACAGTACAATGCCGTCCTCGGCTGAACTTGGGTAACAAAGGCTTATCATTTTTGAGTGCTCAAAGGGTAAGATCTTCAAGGGAGGTGGCCTCTTTTGATAAAATTATGTCAACATAAGAAACCACCTCTTTCTCTCGTTTACTTGCTGTAACTTTTTAAATTAATATTTTCCCCATAATGTAGACAGGAAGATTACGTCATCAATTTAGGTAAATTTTGTGTCGATTAGGTATATATCTTTGAGTTTCTTAATTTAGCATTTTTTCAAAATAGATAGGATGTCATATAATTGTATAATCTCAATTTTTCCATAAAATCTCCCTATTAATATGCAAATTTTAACCTTTCACCTGATAATAACCCAAAATCCTGTACCATAAAATTTAATTAAAGAAACATACTTCATAAAAAGGAGCAGTGTTCTAAAAGATTGCATTTGATTTACCTCATCTATTTTTATCATTTGACATTTAAAATTTTTCCTAAGAAAAATGTAGGGAAAAAAAACATGTTCAACTATATGGCTGAAGTCTATGTAACCTGAAGAAAAAAGTTAGTCAAAATTAATGTTATTTTTATATCTGTTATAATCCCAATGTTATTAATATATGTTTTCTTTTTCTCTCTACATTTCAAAACAGTTTACTGTTTTTAATTCAGCACCCATTAAACTAATGCGACAAGCAAAAAGGTAGTCGTTTATATTTTATGACTTACAAGTTAGAATTACGTTGTCCCCCAATGTACCTTAAAATTCCTCTTTCTACTTAGCTTAATACTTTTATTTGAATCTTTAATCTGTTTGGTTTTTTTTGCTGTTGTTTTCTTTTTTTAATTGGATATTTTATGTATTTACATTTCAAATGTTATCCCCTTTCCTAGTTTCCCCTCCAGACCCCCCCCCCCTTATTCCATCCTGTCTCCCCTGCTTCTATAAGGATGCTCCCACCTACCCACCTACTCCTGCCTCCCTGCCCTTGCATCCCCTACAATCAAGCCTTCATAGGGCCTCTACTCCCACTGATGCCAGACAGTGCCATCCTATGCTACATATGCAGCTGGAGCCATGGGTTGCTCCATGTGTACTCTTTTCTTGTTGGTTTAGTCCCTGGGAGCTCTGGGTGGTCTGGTTGGTTGATATTGTTGTTCTTCCTATGGCGTTGCAAAACCCTTCAGATCCTTCGGTCCTTTCTCTAACTCCTCCATTGGGGTCCCTGTGCTCAGTCCAATGGTTGGCTGTGAGCATCCCAATCTGTATTTGTCAGGCTCTGGCAGAGCCTCTGAGGAGACAGCTATAACAGGCTCCTGTCAACAAGCAGTTTTTGGCATCTGCAATACTGTCTGGGTTTGGTGTGTATTTATGGGATGGATCCCCAGCTGGGGCAGTTTCTGGATGGCCTTTCCTTCAGTCTCTGCTCCGCACTTTGTCCCGTATTTCCTTTAGACAGAAGCCATTCTGGGTTAAAAATTTGGAGATGAATGAGTGGCCCCTTTCCCCAACCGGGGCCTTGCCCAACCTCTGAATATTGTCTCTACAGGTTCTCCCTCCCCTTTGTTGGGCATTTCAGCTGATCTCATCCCTGTTGGGTCCTGGGAGCCTCTTGCTTTCCTGACATCTGGGACTTTTTGGTGGCTATCCCCACTTCCACATCCCCCATTGCTACACACCTTTGTTCAAATTCCTGAACCTCCTATCTATCATCCTCATCTCCTTCCATATCAGTTCTTGTCCCCCTTTTCCTTCCTTCCTCTCTTCTCTTCCTCCTAAATCCCTCCAACCATCTACCTCCTGTGTGTATTTGTCCCCCTTTCTAAAAAGGACTAAATCATCCACATTTTGTTCTTCCTTCTTCTTGAGCCCTGTATGGCCTATAAATTGTATCAGGGGTATTCTGAACTTTTGGGCTAATATCTACTTATCAGTGAATGCATAGTTTAATAAATATATTATACTATAAACTGGCCTTAAACATGTCTATGAATAAGACATAGTTACCAATTACTAAGTGATTCTGCTCTCCCCAAGATTTCAAGTATTTTCAAAGAAATAAAGTACAATATAAAATAGAGTAAGTTGAACAAAATAAGGATACAAGTATAAATACTAGACAAAATACAAAAATCAACTCATAAATGATTTACACAATGTATTATACCATTGTGTCCTATACATTTGCCACATTTTAATTACAGCATTGACTGCCAACTATTTAACAGAGAACAGAGACAAAAACTCCCTGCAATCTATATTTGAAGACTCTTTTAAAATAAATACCATGCCAACTACCCATGAAAATCAAAGTAATTTTAAACATTGTCAGCATAATAATGTCTCCTAAAATCCTTCAGGGAAAAAAAGAAAGCCTGTATGCTAACACCTATGTTGACCTTTAAGGACAAATGTTAACTCATGGAAGAGTAAGCAAGCTGAGGAACAAGCGTGTGATCTAAAGGGAGGGCCATGGTCATCTACCTGATATGGAAATTGGGTGTTTAACTTACGTAGGAATTCAGGTCCACTACATAAGTAAGAACTTTGAATCTAAATTAACAGAAAACCATATTGGTTAGTCTCTAAACTTTAGAGGAAGGGAGGAAATTTGTACTGTTCTGCTTCTTAGGAAACTGATAATCATTATGATGAATGCTTTGTAGGTACCTGGTGCATGTCAGCCCTTCCCTGATCACATAATGGGCAACTACTCTTAGCTTGATAGTATAATGAAATTTTACAGGTTAAAAATTAATATCTTTACCATTGTCTTGCATGCTGTTAATCCTGGAATGTGGGAGATAGAGGCAAATGGATCTCTCTGAATTTGAAGTCAGTCTTGTCTACATAGCAAGATCTGAGCCAGCCAGGGCTATATGGAGAACTGTTGTCAAAGAGAAAGAAAGAAGCTCAAAGTCATATGGGTAGTAAATACCGAGGCTAATGATGAAAGTCAGAATTCATTGGCTGTAAATTCTGAGTAGAATTCGGGATGAAATACTCTCTGTAGAAAAACGCAGTATTGTAAAATACTGTAAAAAAATGTTTCTTAAAACTCACAAAATGCATACATTTGCAAAAGAAGAAAAGTATAATTTGAAATTATTTTTATATGCTTGAGAAAAGATGATCTATATGGAGGAGAACTGGTTGCCATAATACCTATCACTTGCAATGAGAAACAGAATTCTTTAGCAAGTAGAAAATAAAATGGCCTTTACTCTCTATTTTATAATAAAAATGCGTAGTAAATATACAGATAAACTATATTAACTGATTTTTCATGTTTCTCGTAGTATATTATTAAAATTCAGTCTTAAAACCTTTATATGACAGAATAGTATAAAATTAAAATTGGTGATACATCAACAAAAATTGAACAAACTATCTAAATATAAAGGAGGAATGTCAAAATACAATGTAGAAAGTTGGTCTTTATACATACTTCGATTTTTGCCCAAATGCTTAGACCACCTTAAATATAGTTATATGTGGCTTGATTTGAGCAAAGAGATTTTTTTCTTTTTTTTTATTGGATATATTCTTTATTTACATTTCATTTCCCTTTTTCTGGTTTCCCCGCCCCCCAGATGTCCCATATGTCTTTTTCCCTCCCCCTGTTCCCCCATTCACCCCTTCCCACTTCCCTGTTCTGGTATTCCCCTGCACT
>BDUI01000026.1:182928-243592 GCA_002335545.1 Apodemus speciosus
GCCCAGTGCATCAGTGTAGGGGAATACCAGAACAGGGGAATAGGAAGGGGTGGATGGGGGAACAGGGTGAGGGAAAAGGACATGTGGGACATTTGGGGGGCAGGGAACCAGGAAAAGGGAAATGAAATGTAAATAAAGAATATATCCAATAAAAAAAATCGGTAAAAAAAAAAAAGAAAGGCAAGCACAAGAACCTTACCAACAGAAAACAAGGCCACTTGGCAACATCAGGAACCAGTTCTCCTACCACAGCAAGTCCCAGATACCCCAACACACCCGAAAAGCAAGAGTTGGATTTAAAATCATATCTCATGATGCTGATAGAAGGCTTCAAGAAAGACTTAAATAACTCCCTTAAAGAAATACAGGACAACATTGGTCAACAGGTAAAAGCCCTTAAAGAGGAAACATAAAAATCCCTTAAAGAAATATAGGAAAACACAAACAATCAAGTGAAGGAACTGAACAAAATTATCCAGGATCTAAAAGTGTAAGTAGAAACAATAAAGAAATCACAAAGTGAGGCATCTCTGGAGACGAAAACCTTGGAAAGAATTCAGGAGTCATAGACACAAGCATCAACAACAGCATACAAGAGATAGAAGAAAGAACCTCAGGTGCAGAAAATACCATAGAAAACATTGACTCAACAGTCAAAGAAAATGCAAAATACATAAAGCTGGTAACTCAAAACATCCAGGAACTCCAGGACACATTGAGAAGACCAAGCCTAAGGATTATAGGTATAGATGAGAGAGAGGATTTACGTCTTAAAGGCCCTAAGTTATTGTAGAAGAAAACTTCCCTAGCTTAGAGAAAGAGATGCCCATGAACATACAAGAAGCCCTCAGAACTCCAAACAGACTGGACCAGATCAGAAAATCCTCCTGGCACATAATAATCAAGACACCAAATTCACTAAACAAAGAAAGAATATTAAAAGCAGTAGGGGAAAAAGGGCAAGTAACTTATAAAGGCAGACCTGTCTGAATCACACCAGACTTCTCACCAGAGATGATGAAAGCTAGAAGATCCTGGGCAGACCTCTTTCAGACCCTAAGAGAACACAAATGCCAGCCCAGGCTACTCTACCCAGCAAAACTGTCTATCATCATAGATGGAGAAACCAAGATATTCCATGACAAAACCCAATTTGCACAATATCTGTCCACAAATCCAGCCTTACAAAGAATAATTGGTGGAAAATGCCAATACAAGGAGGGAAACAACACCCTAGAAAAAGCAAGAAAGTAATCTTCCAACAAACCCAAAAGAAGATACTCACACAAACATAAAAATAACATCAAAAGTAACAGGAAGCAATAATCACTATTCCTTAATATCTCTTAAACACAATGGACTCAACTCCCCAATAAAAAGACATAGACTAACGAAATATTCCTCATGTAAATCTTAAATTTTATCAGAAAATGTTTGTAATTCCCCTTTTAATTAATTTAGTAATTTCTTTTATGTCTACCATTTTATCTGCATTATTTTTCATGATAATCTTCAATTTTATAATATGTCTTTCTATATACTTCCTCCATTTTATCAGAANATTTTATCAGAAATGTTTTCAATGTAAAATTTGATTTTATCACAAATGTTTCTAATTCCATGTTCAATTAATTTAGAAAGAGTTTTTACATCAACCATTTTTTATGTAAAATTTTCCATGAAACAGTCAATTTTAACATGTTTGTCTATTTCTTGAATTTTACCAGAAATAGTTTTCATGTAAATCTTCAATGTCATCTGAAAATGTTTATAATTCCACCTTCAATCAACTTAGAATTATCTTTATGCCTATTATTTTATCTATATAATTTCAATGATAGTCTTTAATTTTAACATGTTTTTCTATATTTTTCTGCAATTTTATCAGAAATAGTTTCCATGTAAATCTTCAAGTTTATCAGAAAATGTTTATAATTCCACTTTTAATCAACTTATGAGTACTTTTATGCCTACCATTATTATAAAATTTTCCATGATAATCTTCAATTTTAATGTTTTTCTACATTTTTCTACAATTTTTATCAGAAATATTTTCCTTGTAATTCTTTTATTTTATCATAAAATGTCTCTATCCTGTATTTCAATTAATTTAGCAATGTTTTACATGTCTATCACTTTACTCCCTAATTTTCTATGAAAATTGTCAATTTTAATGTGTTTATCTGAAATATTTTCCATGTAAATCTTTAATTTTATCATAAATTGTTTTTAGTTCCCTTTACTTCCCTTTTCAATCAATCAATCAATCAATCAATAAAAGGAAAGAAAAAAGACTATAAATTCTTTGTAAATGGCAACAGAGTAGCTGGGAAAAAATCATTAAGTTAAAGAATTGGTTCAAATTCATTCAAGCATACTGGTTATTTCAGTTAAGACCTGTAGTATTATGTCAATGAACATAAATAATTCATAATAATAATCAATAATTACAGAAAGTGTGTGGAGATACATCGTTGGACATGGGATAATTGTAAATTTGGTTTAGGCTTCTCAGCACCTCCACCCATCGAGCGTGACACCTCACTCTATGATTATGATCTTGGGTTTGGCATCACGAAGCTTATCAGTAATTGAACTGGAGCTTCAGGAGCTTATTCATTTATATCTCCCTGGAGAAACAACCTTTCTCATTTAAAAAAAAAAAAAAAAACTATTTGAAACAAAGCTTCCTACCATAAAGCGCAGTGTATTATGTTAGCTTGGCAACACCAACTTTGTTGGAAATTTGTATCTGTATAGAATGTACATATTATAGTTCTTACTTTAACCACTTTTAAACTAAAAGCATATGTCTAAAGGGCAGCATGTAGGGGTTGAAGTATTTCCTTTGTACTGGAAGAGACATAAGGACAATACAAGGAGAGTCTGAGAAATATTGGAGTTGCCTGTGGGGTAGGTATGGGAGGGAGACACTGGTCCTCTGCCTGGCATGGATCCTCACTATCCCTTTCCCAGACGTAATGGCCCCCTGGTATACTTCTCAAGACCAGAGCTGAGTTCACTCTCATTGTGTCCTGTAAAAACGTCTATTTGAAAGGACTTATCTCAAAATCACTTAGTGAGATTTTGAAGGTTTAGGCTAAATGTGATGTTAAGACAACTCAATCAATAAATATACTTTGGAAACTGGAGTCATTGGCATGCATTTTAGCATAAAAGGAGAATTTCTAGAAGCAGTCTAAAACGTACAAATATATATTTAGATATAAGGGGAGCTAGAAAGCAATTAACATCGATCCTAAACTGTTATTTACCTGCCTTATATTTTTGACACATATGTATGTCTGTGTACATGATTTTATAAGTATATAAGAGTAATCACAAAGTAATTGTGTAAAAAGTAGTTAGTCTTTACTAAATATATTTTAATAAAATAATTTTAAAATCTTAACTTGGAGAAGTTACTGAAATTTGACCTTCAACATATAGCCACGGTAGAGAAGGTGAGGACAACGTAGTTTTGAACACTTTGAAAATTTGCATTTGCTAAACCAAAATAACTATGTCTTAAAAAGATGTACTTTAGTAATCTGTAGCACTCATTAGTGTGTGGTTTCCAATTAGAGATAAATATAGCTGCACGTGATGGCAAAATATTCACATTTTAAGCCTAAGTCTCACTTCTCTTGAGTGATGTGTCTTGGTGGAAATTCTGATAAGCTGTTATAAGCTAGCGAGAGTGTTACTCATCTTTGTACATGTTAATTAGATGTTAAATAGCAACCTCCATTTCCAAAGCATCCCATTCTGTGATATGCAATTTTTGAGCACTTTAGAATTAAAATTTGTCTTATGTGCAATGTAAATCAGCAGCCGATCTGTATGCAAGTCAGAGCTTAGCCTTCACTGCTCCTGCTTGAAGTTCAGTGCCATTTTGATGAACCATCAGGTAATGTCTAGACACCAAGTAGTTACAGATTATAACTGATAACTGCCTGTAGAAGAACAGAAATGAAAGCAAGTGCACTCAGTCCTTTCAGGAGATATCTGTAAGGACCTTTACAGTACGTTAAAGTAAAATAACATTCATTCTGATGTGGTTTTTTAAATGATGGAAGACAGAAGTACATATCACATTCAATGTTTTAAAAGAGAAAAAAAAGAATAAAGTACTTGATCCATTTCACCATAAAAACTTTAAATTCTGAGAGTAATGAAGAAAGACAAGAGGCTTAGTCAACTGGACTTGCAAAACTAATTTAATTCTTACTCAAAATATGTCAGATGTAACCATTAGCCCTTATGTTACATTTGAAAAATGGAAACAATTGTTTATGAAAAGAAGAGAAACAGATGTGATCAGTTTTTACAGTCAACTGGAGGAATTCCAATAAGGTACACCAAAGCACATATCACTTTCCAAGCAACGTCAACAGCATCATTTCCATATGATTTTCTACTGCATAAAAATATAAATATGATTACATATTAGAAACAAGTTTACTAAAATTAAGCTTTTCTTCCCAAACAACACAATATCTTGCTTTGAAGGAAGGATCCTCGGCATTGCCACCAACTCCTAAAACTGTCCTGCAGTTTTACTTATTATTTCCATTACAATTTATTTGGATATAAAGAATAAATTCTACTGACTCCAGGTAAACTCTCCTATCTTCAACAAAATACATGTGGTTAGCATATCTGAGTGAAGATAGCCCTAGTAATTCATAGTGTGTTGCCTTCCTATGAATAAGTGAAACAAAGGCTTGAACTCATAGACTAGATATGTCCTAAATAGGAAAAATATACAGAAGAGGACCAAGAAATGTTGGGAATAAAGATTAGCTATAGAGCTTCCAGTTGTAAGAGTCACTAAATCAACTTGTCTTGGAAGGAATCTGTAAAAAGCGCTGTTCTTGACATGAACTTATTATAAGCTAATGCAGTCTGAGTTATGAAATTGTCAAATCTGTACCCAATCATTATGTGGCAACAAAAATGCAGGGCTTTGTCATTTCTACAGGTAGAAAGAAAAGGTTAAATGGAATGAGAACTGCCTGCCTGAAAATGTGTTGTATAAGTAGCCACAGATTGCCCACTTCCAGTAGTTATTGACAAGGCATAAGTAAACATTGTTACTTTAAGAAATGAAACAAAAAACACAACAACAACAACAGCAACAACAACAACAACAACAAGAGAACAGCAAAAGACCCCCTGGTGCTAAATTTTATTCGTACCAAAAATACAGTTTGGAGCCCTAAAGAATTGTCTGCATATAGCAACAGTGCAAATGATATCCTTGCTGGGCCCATGCACATACTCTTCCGTGCAAGGTAAGTTCTTCTGAGCAGACACTTACGTTGCACTGGTGTAGTGAATATGTCCTGGGACCTGTCTACTGACACCAGAAATGGCACCAGCCAGTGCCATTACTAACATAATATTTTTGTTGAAAACATTCAAGACACTAAGAATTATTTTTTTCTTAACAAGTAGGTTGTCCTTGAAAAAGTTTGATTCTTGATGAATAAGGACACCTCCATGGGTAGTGGGATTTTGTTTTGTTTTGTTTTTTTAATTTCTTGCCTTTCTTTTAAATGTTTCTTAAGCAGCAAAATCTTTCCCTTTTGGAACTCCCTTCTTGTTCTTTTCCCTAAGATGGACCCTAAATTAACCTAAAAACACAGGACAACTTAATTTACAAGCCTCTCAAAGTGCAAATTATGATACAATTTCATAGGATTCATATACACAAAACATTTTATACAATAAAGTACAGATTTATGCTCATAAATTAACCCACCTACACTTCTACTTTCAAAGAGCTGGCCACTTTGAGTGATGCAAAAGACTTATTCAAGTTAATACAATTAAACTTTACAAGTTTCTGACCAAAATAAAGTTGATCTTTTACTTACCCACATATATACATATTTTAAAATGCTCTTTCAGTGCTTAGGTATAGATAAACAAATTGCTTAAATACAGACAAATTTATCTAGTTATAGAAACTCAAGAATTACAGTTTTATTTCTGTTTTGCACATGTTGTATACAATGTTAAAAAAAATAACTTGTGCAATGATTTATTTTATTTCTTTCTGTAATGTCTGTTCATCCGGGAACTCTTTAGGAAGGGTTCTTGACCTCTGGAGAACCACACTAAGTTCCTCAATGACCTTCGATGGCAGCTTATGATCGGGGTCTACGGTAGCTTTGCTGTTCCTATCCTCTGTCTTCTTCAGTGTCTTTGGACCTTTATGGGCCTTTGGTAGGCCATGTGGGCCCTCCGCCTCTGTGTCCTCCAGGCAGTTGAAACTGCGATGCTTTCTGGCACGATTTCTAAGTTTCTCATCCTTGTGCTCCAAGCAGTGAGCTATGATAGAGGCTCTGTCTTTTAGGCTGGAGTCGGAAAAGTCTCGAGGATCATGCTTTTCCTTCAACCTCAGCTTTTCAAGTTCTGCTCTTGCGGCCTAAAAGTACCGGAAAACAGGTTACCAGCATTTGAGACACGTGATATTTAGAAAACACTGAGCAAACACCTGATGCTTTTTCGTTCTAAAGTTCATTGAGTTTCTAAAATGGAGGCTCCGATTTTATTTTGCTTTAAGCAGCCTGTAGGAGCTTTATTTATTTTTATAACACTTTATATTTATAATTATATAATTTTTTAAACTTAAATATATTTTGATCATGTTCTTTCTCTTCCCTAAGTTTATCCAGATAGGCTCCTTCCTACACACCCAGTTTTAAATTTTTTTTCAAAAAAAAAAATCCCCCAAACCCAATATAACAACATGCCCAAAACCTAAGAAACAAAAGACATCATCCCCAAACAAACAAACAAACAAAAAAACCCAGCAACAAACTACAAAATAGCTTAAGTATTTTGAGTATTTTAAAATATTTAAAAATAAAAGCACATACACACAAAACAAAAAGATCCAAACCAAACCAACCAACCAAACAACAAACAAACAAACAAACAAAAAAAAATCAAAGACAAAAACTGTGCAGTCCTTTATTTAGTGGTCAACTATTTCTCAACATGAGATCTGCCCTGGAATGGTTGATTTTCCCAGTCAGTGCAATTTCACTGGAGAAAACTGGAACCCAGCAGGTATAAATGGCAGTTCCACTGATACCCAATTAATTAAAAAATAAAATGAAAAAAGAAAAACAGAAAAAATTGTGTGCATGGTAGGGAAAAAAAGTTCTTTATATTTACAAAGAATGATTCCAACATCATAGCAAAATTTAAATTCCAAAGAATATATAATCTATCACCTCTCACATAGGTTGTTTTTTTGTTTGTTGTATTTGTTTTTGTCTTTGAAAAACCCAATTAAGGTACTATACTATGCCAAGGCTCATTCCCAAAGTCAGTTTGGGAGTAAGCAATAGAGTAGGTTCTTTCTCAAGAGACCTTATTTCATGTCAAGATTGACACTATTTATGTTCTTCCCTACCACAAGATGATAAAGAAAAGTTGCTTTTCTAGAAAACAGTCAAATAATTCATATCAACTTTCAGAGCTTATCTTGTAGTGTCTCTAAAATATCCCAGAGGTTTCCAAGTCTGGATTGTGATTCTGACACTAGACCTGGGTATCTGTGACATGACCTGTGCATCTTTTGCCACACATTCACTGAAAGGATGTAATAAGTGACCTTATGAAATTGACTCGGGACTTGTTTTGCAACCAGAGTTCCTAGATAAATATGTTAAATTGCTTGGCAACTTTCCAGACTGTATGTGGTGTCAGGTATATGAACCAAGTGGCCAGTGGTATTAAAGCAAGTGGCAGAGGGTACTGACACCATTCTCTTCAAGGAGTACAGATATTATTGAGTTTTGCAAAGAGATTGCTGCTATGCATCAGAAGCCAATGATGTAATCAATACACTCACCCATATTAAGCCATAGGGAAATACCAGAGGCTACAACAAGAACAACAAAATTATAACCAACCTCAATATTCTTCCGGGCCTGGGTTGCACTTCTCTCATGTTGGATAGGAATCAGAGGTAAACCTCCAATCTTGGGATTTTTGGTTATTGATCGTTTTCGTTCCTTTCCTGCTGGCGGCCATATATCATTCTCATGCTGTGGAAACGCAATTTAGTGCCATTGGTGTGTGATTTCATTATGCACCACACCCCCATAGCCATGCCAAATAATCTACTTTCTGTGAGAATCCCATTTGTAATTACTTCGACATTGACTCTGGCAGACACATGGCTCCAGGATGTGAAACACTTAAGTGAACTGAGCTTTGAGGTCTCAGTTCAATTTCTAAGTTTCAAACACATGCCTTTGTACTAATCAAAGCAAATGGTAGAAGATATTGGAAGAAAATAGTAAGACTCTTGTAACACAAAACAAAATGTATTTGTCTCTATTTTCTAGGCTCTGTAATCAAAGTAAGTAAACACTTATTTCTTGCGCACATCAAAGGTGATGTCACATCTTTTAATGTGTAAATAATTTGCTCTTACATATCCCAAATTGGCCTAAGGCATGACTAGCTGAAAACTTAAGCCTTATTTCATGACCTTTGAAAAATGTTACTTTTTCATCTAACCGAATTTCAAAGAAATGTTCCTCTTTTACACACATATTTATAGTGAAAATCACTCTGAAACAGAGAATGGTAAATCTGTCCTCGAACTATTGACTGTGAATTCCACCAAACCAACATAGTCCTGCCCAGAGAAAACTTAACTTTGCCATGGGGGATAAGCACACACAGGTAAAAATGTAAGCCCCTGAGTGTTTAGTCCTTGGGCTACGCCTGACAGCATTTTAAAGGAAGAGGAAGGCAAATTGATTTCCAGACAATAATGCATTAAATAAATAAATAAATCATAAAATAACCCAGTGAGAAGCAAATTAAAATGATTTTTACAGATGTTTGATGAGATAAAACCAAATGGTAACTAATGTAACTAAAACCTCACTCTTAATTTTGCTCAAATTTTAAGACACATCAATGAATTTTTAATCTGTAGTTAGGATTTTAACATGTTGTCATACAGCAAATAACTTATTTCTGTAAGTATTTACCCTCTGTCCATCATACACTGCTGCTAATTGATAATGAGGGACACACTTTGTCTTTACCAGTATACCTACACTTCATTAACCCATACACATTCTATAGTAAGAGTCCAATTATTGTCAGATTTGATATCTGTGTATATCAAATATCCCTTAAAATAATGGTAGCATTAACCTCAATTCATAAAAGCTAATCATGGTAGATTACATAATATTTAACCATCAAAAATGTTTTACTCTTAGGTCATGGTCCCAAACACAGTTAAACACCATTGATGCTATATAATTGGGACATCTCAACAATAAAGCTGAGAGAAAACGGAGAAGGACTTCAGTAATTTTGTAAATCATGCTTTAAAATGCCAGAGGTATAGCAGATATGCTTTATATGAGAGTAGGGAGGCCATGAATTTCCAGGTTTAAGTGAACACTGTCATTTATTGTTTGTAAGATATTGGTAAAAGACTTCAGAATTTCATAACAGATCATCAAGCTGGGAGAGGACTGTCCTCTAATCACTGTGATCAATGATCTCCCTGGCAATCTCCAACTTTGTCTCTCACTTTCTTACCTAGTTTTCTCTATCTACCCTGCTGACTTCCTTTCAGCAACTCTGGATATTCTTTTGACTCTTGACCCTTGAATCAATTCACTGCCATTATTCTTATATGTTTCCCCTTTTCCTGTCCTTCAGACCCTGCCTTAGATCTCATGGTAAAGTAAATCCACTTAGAATTATCCTCGAGAAATATACTTCTCCTTCTATTACATTTATTTCTTCAAAGTCATGAACTTCATTATAATTTGACCTTTTCTACGGTACCCACTATTTGATGCAGTACAAATACACAGGATTGTTCTGTAGATTCATTTCACGTTAAAGTTAACCTTAAACTTGTAGTGATTAGCAAATACTGCCCTAGGGAAACTGGACTCTTCATTATATGCATATTATTTTTCACTTTCTCTTCCACCTTGACACCTCTAGCAGCTTTTCCTGTATCACAAGGGCCAACCTCACTGATTTAATTTAAAAATATCATTAATACTTAAATATGTGACTTTCCATTGCCAGATATGCTAGTTTCTCTACATCTGTAGCCATGCTACTTCTTTTCTTCACAGTCAGCAATTATTCTGATTGCAAATAACCTTTAATTGCCCGGTAGGTACCATATAACTGCCCCGTCATCAATCATCTGCGGAAAAATATCTGTACCACCCACTCTGATATAGAATGGCTGTGAACAATGATGAGTAACAGTGCTTCCTTGTATCTAGCTATGGCCTGTATGGTTCTTGTAGCTACTGGATTATCTCTGCCAGCACATGTGGAAAAATATATAGTATCCAATCTTTGAGTCAAACCAATTGGAACCACCAGATCTCTGGAAGCACCAGGCCTCACATCTCTAACTAATCACACCAGTCACAAGTTCATTACTTCTACTTGTCTTTGCTACTGTCATTGCTTCCCACAGCTTCTATTTGTTGGTGTTTTGGGTTTTCTTCTTTTATCAAGTTGGCTTGATCTCTGATATATGGAGCAGCCTAGTGGCTACCAAAGAGTTCTCTGCTTTTCCTCCTTGTTATTTTGTTTTTTGTTTGTGGGCTTGTTTGTATATTTGAACATCCCATTCTCTTTTATAGCTTTTAATGAAATCTAGAACCCAACTTGCCCCATATACACATTCAATCCCAAACTGTTGCCTGGATTTTTAAAGTCCAATTTACAACTCAACATGTTCATCTGTATACTTCACAGATATTTCAACCTCCATTTGATCTGAACAGAACTCTTCCTTCTACATCTCTGTAAACATTCTATAAGATCGCCAGTTATATAGGTCCTAAAAATTAGGTTTCTTAATTTAAAGAAAAAAAAGAAAGGGGAAACCTATAACAAATGACACCAAAAAACATCTTATCTACAAAAGGCACAGCTATTCTTGGCTTTAACTACACCTTCAAGTTTCATATGAGGTATTAAGTATTCACTTACTTAAAAATATGAACCTATTATAAAATCATTATTCCAAATGTGGCAAAATTATGAAGTATTCAGATTTCAAAGTATAATAAAATTACAACTTACTTGAGTGCTTGAAGACTGAGCTACTCTGAGCTGCCTCACCATGAGAAACTCAGTGAACTTGGTAGACGGTAGACAGACCTCAGAATGCACAAAGGGCAGGAAGAAGCCAATATCATAGACATGGTACCTTACACACAGTATTTACTTTTAATATAAAGCATGACACCTCAGAAAACAGAAAAATAGCTTCATATATATGCTTCAGTAAGAAATTCATTTAAAAGGAAAAAAAATCAATGAATACTATATCAACTGGAAGAAAGTCTTGTTCTAAACAAACATAAAAATTAAGGTTTTTCTTTGATATCTATTGTGTCTATCAAACTAAACAGCCCATTAATTAAAAAAATATGTCAAAAATCCTCCTTAATCTTTATGTTTTTTGCACATTGTTCCCACCTAAGCCTGGGCAGAACTTTTCCCACAGAGCTGTTCTTTTGTGTGTACCTTTCACTGTGCAGCACTGCCTCAAAAAATATTTTTCCAACTACAATCACTGCAACCTTGTCCTCCCTTGTTTGAAGCTGTCAGCAGGGCTCACATACCTTCCTTTTCTCCTTGCTTTCCCCAGAGAGAACTTGAGGAGACTTGTGAGATAAATGGATTGCGGCGACACCTCATGTCTAGGAGCTGCTCGTCCCATCTACAGGACAGCTCTGTGGAGTACTGGAAAGACTCGATGCCTTTACACAGACCTTGCCTCCTCACCCACCTCTTTAGAGCTGGATTGCATCACTTTTGCCCCATGTCCTACCTTACATCATTGTTCCACCTCCCATCCCAGCTGTTACATTTACTTCACTTCACCACATGCTCCATTTCAGGTCTGGTCCAAGTACCTACTTAATTTAGTTACTGTTTTCATATTTTGGAAACATGAAGTACATATTGTGGAAAGCACAACAGGCTGCATGAGGCAGATACACGGGTGAGCCAAAGAAGAGTCATCCTTACTGAATTTACATTATCGCAGAAAAGGCACAGACAAAACAACTAATTCCACATATGTTTTTAATTAGTGCTACAATGGAGAAGTGCCATCCATTCCCTGACTGTCAACATCAAAGTCTATTGGCTCCAATTATGGAAACAAAAGCATCAGTTTAATTGTGCTGCAAACAGATACTGTAACAGCTTTTGACTATAAGCTTCCGACTTTAAACAAAATACTTCGCATTTAGAGTTTCAGCTTTTAAGTACAGTAGCAATATCTCAGATTTCACATGGAAGAAATGATGAAAAAGTTAACCATTTATCTTCTCCCCGCTAACAAGTGCAAGGTAGTAAATAAGACGAGAAAGTGAGAGTTGGAATGGGGTATTTTTATTAATCACTCGACAAGTTAATAAATTAAATCACAGGGATTTTTTTTTTAAAAAAAGAGATTATGAGGAAGTAGAGGAGATGGTGGTGGTAGTGGTGGTAGTGGAGGAGGAGGAGGAGGAGGAGGAGGAGGAGGAAGAGGAGGAGGAGGAAGAGGAAGAAGAAGAAGAAGAAGAAGAAGAAGAAGAAGAAGAAGAAGAAGAAGAAGAAGAAGAAGAAGAAGAAGAAGAAGATGATTTGAGAATGAGTTAACTTTGTTGTAAGAATTGCACAAGAATCTGAATAGTAATTCATTAGTCATGAATCTCAATGTTCTGTGAGGAGTGGCCTTACAGATTTAGCCTAGAAAAGGTGAGAAGGGAACCAATTAAATTAATCAGCCTATTTAACCCTTGCCAAAAGGAGAATGGAAGACCAGTTTGAAGCTGAGTATAGCCAGTCTTGGTGAACTCTGGGAGTTCTGCACTACTTTAACGCACAGGCTCAAGCAAATCCCGGTTCTGCTCTGTGTCTTAACGGATGAGGATGAAAAGCTTGAATCTCATGCAGCATTTACCATACAACAGATATCAAAGAACTGTTCTTTCCTAATCTTTCTTCAGCAGTGGCAGAGGAGGAAGGACGAGAGAGAAGGCAGAGTGTAAGGTTCTATAAGCAGCTCTTTGAGCCTTTGCAAAGTAGTGAGAGCTCTGCCCCAGCTGAGACCTGAAGATCTGAGTCAGCACATTCTTCCTGAGCTGCAGGGCCACTGGACTGGCACACTGGCATTTCCTTTAAACAAAACTTTTAGTAGATTAGATGGTCATCACAGATATCATACCTGAGCAATGAAGATACTGGCCATCCACTCCATCTGGGCTTGTAAACTGTCACAACATAGGTGCCTACAAAACAAGGGTGATATAGTAAGTACTCGTAGAAGATCATTGCTCTTCCACACCATGGTTAGAAATTTAATAGAAATATTTCTGAACTCTGCCAAACTTGTGGTTTAATGAAATCAAACAAGGCCCACGTCAGCAGAAGCGGTGTCAGCCTTTCTGGGAAGTAAACATCAAATTGGCATGCTGCACAACGATCAGCAATATTTTTGAAAAGCAAAGTCAGTGTCATTTGGTGTTTTCAGGCACATCGCAGTAAAACATCTTTTTTCCAGACACTCTGAGTGGAACATATGTGTGCATTCATTGAGTGGCAGGTTTTTTTTTTAAAGGCTTAGACGTGGTCTCATCAGATAAATATCACTATATATCTGTTGGCACTCACTCAGTAATGTTTTACTCAAACCCCAAATAGAGCAGCTTTTGCTCTCACACGTTGCACAGTTCATTAGGGAACCTGGCCATGCAAACAAATGCACTGCACAGTAGGAGAAAGAGGCAGGCTGTAGAAACAAAACAGAGAGACAGCAGATGCCGAACAGGGAGTCTGGAGAAGGTGAGAGCAGGCTGCTTTCTAGAGAGAGAGAGAGTTTGTACCTGCGGCTACAATGAAAAAATGGACATTTCAATGCAATTTAACTCTTTACATTCTCAGCCTTACAAATAATGAGTAAAAGCACAATTTACTTGAAAAAGATAGGAAAAATGATACCACTAAAACTTATGTTTTTCATTAGTTTTCACTGTCATTTTTCATCACCAGGCAAAGGTGAAATTATCTGTGTATGCAAATTAAATGTACAGCAATTAATAATGACTGTCGGTGAGCGTGTCCGCTGAGGCTATGGTGTAAACGAATGATACTTGATTTTGCTGGTTCATCAGGAGTGGATGGAGGTCAGGAGGAAGGGAGCAGCATGGATCACGGAAGGATGGATCTTCCAGCTACCTTGTGTAACACGCTGGTTGACAAGCAACAGCCAGTCTGTGTCTCCCGCCTGCTCTATCCTTAAGTACAAAAGAAAACTGGAAAGAAACGAGGCTGACAAGGCAATAAGCCTGGGAGATTTTCAGTGCAGGGTTCACAAGGTTTTAGACCAGAAAAGAAATGTGGTCACGGGAGGAAAGTCAGTGGTGTGTGGGGGGAGAGCACAGGAGAAATCCAAAGCAGAATCGGAAACGGAAGGGACAAAGATAGATACAGAGGCCCTGGGCCCCAGCATAGGTGTGAAGAAGGAATGAGAACATATCCAACCTAATGCAACCTGAGGACTGTCTAGACAGCAGGCCAGTGGGAAGCAGGCTTTCAGTGCAGTCTGGGAGACAGGCAGGAGAAGGGGTACCGGGGGGAAAGTATATGGAGAAAAMAGGTTTAAAATCAGGATATGTATTTATTTACATTTTATTTTATTTTTAAGTTTCATGGTAGACAGTTACTATCTTAAATAAACAAACAAGCTCTTAGTTTCTTTTTCCTACCTATCTCCTAAAAATTGGATTCCAGTACTGTGGAGAGCATTGTGTGGGGCACTTGGTGGGAATTTAACATCAGACCAGGACAAAGAAGGCCGCTCAAGGCTGGAATCTGAGTTTGGGCTAGGACTCAGGAAACAGGCTCCGATTAAGAACATTCACATTTGAGTTAATGCCCAGCTCAGCGGGGCTCTGCTGCGGGATCCCTTTTCTCTTGATTGTCCTGTTTAGCTCCTAGAAAGGTATTTATGGGATTTTGTTTATTGCCTTGCATGTTCCTTGACTCAGAACTGATTTTTTTTTTTTTTTTTTTATTTTGCATGTACTTAAAGTGGTATAAAAGGAGACTGGAAAAAATAAACCCGCTTCAGCCTCAGCCCTGGCTGGGGTCATGCTACAGTGTTGTCTAATTATCTTTTTCTTTTTAATCCTCACTCCTGCCCTGGATAACCTGTTGATTGACTGAGCTGGCTTAGTCACACTACCATCAGAAGTCTACGGAGGAAATGAGGTGTAGTTTCTTGAAAGAGACATTGGCAAGGGTGTAAGAGGACCATTAACTGAACGCCACACACATTCCTTTCCTTTTTTTCTTGCCTTCAGTTCTGCCTATGTCATGATGTCACTCTTTACTCAGAAGTTATAAATGTTATATAAAATCTAAAGGCTGCCAGTGACTAACTTACCAGTGATGTTTTTCAGAATATGCGGTCAGGCCCCAACTGCAGAGAAACACAAACAATATGTTAGACACACTCCTGCCACTGTCCTGTTACAGTATGAGAGAGCTAGAGAATGCCCCGCAACGGAACTCACCCATGAACATTACCATGCCCTTGAGCCTCTGAAACTTAATCATTAACGTTTTCATTTGGTGCATTAATAAACTCTGTGCTAGTAGCCTGACTCAGGTATTTTATAGCAACACATATATGATGAATACAGTAATGACAAATATCTATGAAATGCCAGAAATCAGGTATGTGCATATGTGCATGTGTTACATATGCATATGACTTCAGCTTAAAAGTTAAACATAAAGACTAAAGTAAGACAATTTTTCAGTGATAAAATCTGAGAATCACAGGTTTTCTGGAATATTGTAATAGTATTAATTAGCTTTCCAAAGTGAATGTGATAAAAAAAAATTATGGTATAAATTGATTACTGGGCTCATCACACTTTAAAAACATAACATTTTAGAGGGTACGTGGTATTAGAGATAGCAAGTGCTGTAATGTTAATTCCAAATGCAGCTCAACTAACAGCAAACTGCAAAGCCAGGATCACATATTCTAAGCATCAGAAAATTGAAGGGCGGGTTTGAGTTCTTGTGTTTCTTTAGG
The DNA here is from genome assembly GCA_002335545.1 of Apodemus speciosus. Taxonomy (NCBI): domain Eukaryota; kingdom Metazoa; phylum Chordata; class Mammalia; order Rodentia; family Muridae; genus Apodemus; species Apodemus speciosus. Next base: position 199,070 of record BDUI01000026.1, read on the forward strand.
ATTCTTTGACCACTCCCTACACCCCAGACATTGTTGTGTCCTGTCAAGGAACGGGAGGCTGGGGAACCCACATCCGGTAGGTTGCTGACTTCTCCTGAGGATTTCCTGACTCATCTAGGGCAGGAGGTAGTCACTAAGTCCTCTGACTTTTTCTCTATGGGAATATTATCCCTCTTACCCACAAAGCCAGGCAATCCACCCTAGGGCTCCAGGGACTCAAAGGCCCTCACGACTTACAGGTGTTATACTAACACTACTCAGCCCTAAGCCCTTCAAAAGATTTAATTCCTGTTTTGTTTACCTTGCCTACCATCCTTTCCTTCTTAGACTTACCTAGTTGGGGGCTTCATTTTCTTTTTTACACCAAGATAAAACTTCATTGACCTAAGAGGAAACATCTTGTCATGTTTGGTGCTCTGTAAGGGAAGAACACATAACCTGTAATTAAGTAGATATTAAATTTTCTTCACATTTCTGTAGAATACTAATATGTTCACATAGTTCTAAAAAAAACAACTCTGAGGTTAGAAATCATTATCAGTAAGTTTACTAATATTTTATCAGTTCTATAGTTTCCTTCCCTTTAGCTTCTGTTTCTTGCTAAGGGCATCTAAGAATACTTGACACATTGTTTCTTCTAAGTACAACTGAGAAATGATTTTTGATATCATTCTTATGCCTTGCTAACTTGTTGAATTTTAAGGACCAAATATTAAAAAAAAAAAGAAAAAAGAAAAAAAGAATGCCTTTTGTGTGATCTTGAGGTGTGGCCTTTATGTACCCCTCTGTAGGCTCCATCCAAGAAGCACAAAGCTGGCCACCAAGCCTGCATGCTGAAAGGTAATTCCTGGCTACCTGCGTCGGGAGATTAAATCACTCTACAACTGAGGCTAGCATCCTCCTTGCCTGTTTATGTGGCTAACCCTTGCTTCAGGACACCAGGCTTGGCTAAGGCAGTAATTCCAACAGAATGGCAATGAGGGTATCTGCGTGTCTTAGAATGCCCACACAGAAACGAGATCCCTCAGGCCACTCCTGCCATTTAAGCTAATCATTTTATATCACACTAAAGTCATGAGTAGAAAGGCCACTCAGCAGCTAGAAAAATAAATCTCTCATGTTCAAACTCAAGTGCAAGTTCAAACTGATCATGCATAAGGAACCACAAAGTTCCCAATGGAAAGTTCTACAAAAGTAAATCTCAGTTTATAAATCTCTCTTGTCTTGTCTTGTCTTGTCTTGTCTTGTCTTGTCTTGTCTTGTCTGTCCGTCTGTCTCTCTCTCTCATAGCTAATTCCTGATGAATGCTTCAAAAAGTTTAACAAATTAAACTATGTTACTATATTTCAAAGTGAAGTTATTAACTAAGTCAGTTGAATAAGCGAGCTTTAAAATTATTCCTCAGGCTAAAAGGAGTGTGCTTATTAGTTCATGCTACTGTTAAGCATTGCCCCTCTCCCCATTTGCTTTTTATCACACACCATTAAGAGAGTAATGGCAATATTCTTTGAAACCTCTCACCTTTTATGTAAATCAGTTCTGAGCATATTTTAATTAACATTTTCTGTGTAAGGAAAAACCTGTGAAAACAAAATCTATCTTCCCTGGTGTATCCCCCTAATTTGTTGTTAATGAACATTCATAAATTATTTCTAATTAACAGTTGCTTTAAAAATACTTGTCAGTTTATAATCTCTACTTCCTTTGCTGGAAATAACTTTCTAAATGTACATAGGGCACATACATTAGTGAAAACTGTCCCAGAACCAAATTTTTACATTTAATAATTGGACTATAATTCTATAACTATGGTCCCCATGTTTTAGAGTCCTGGGTGTTTATAAGATATTGCAGATAACCCTGCATGTATATGTTCATCTCATATGTGAGTGCTCAGACTCTACCTATACCAGATGAGAGCGTCTGCTGCCGTGGGACTGGAGAGAGACATGGTTGCAAATGCCACATTAGTGCTGGGAATCAAATCAGGGTGCTCTGTAGGAGGTGTCAGTGTTCATAACTGTTAAGCTTATCTCTCTAAACAAGCCCACTGAAGCACCTTTAAGCACACTTAGTACTATCCAGGTGAAAAGGTCCAATTATCTTCCAATAAATTGTCAGTCAAAATACTAAACTCAAAGTAATATTAATTTACTGTCCTTAGGTAATCTCTTCATAGAGCCTTTAAAATCTGATTGTAAAAATGGATTCTGTCTTCACTGTTTATTGTTATATAGTCTCTGGTTAGTTATAGGAAATCATCGGGATTCAATTACTTCATGAAAGAGTAGAGAGAGTCTCCATTCCAGGGAGCTTTAGGAAAGATGAAATAAAGCCAATGCCACATGCTGTGCTGCCAGACAATACTCACTCACACTATTGTCATTTGGGAATACTGTGGCCATCCTGCTGCTCATTCTACTACTGAATATAATAAATGGCTTGTTGGAAATAAGGTCCTCGACTGGACAAAATATTCACTTTGATTATTCAAAACTTAGGATGACATCCAACTGAAATCACAACTCTGTACCAACATGTAACAAGTATGGAAGATCAATGACCAAGAAAACCAGAACAAGTTGTATGGTTCACTATGGGAAAGTAAGACAGAGTTAACAAGGTTTTACTTTACATCACTAAAGTAATCACCTGTGAAGTCTAGCTTTGATTTTTCACAGAAATAGATCTAAGTTTTGAGAACGTTAAAACCCACTCATACAACTCAAAACATGTAGGGGCTTTATTTCTCAAAAGATTAGTTTTCCTCTGCAGAGAGAACACACACCAAACAGCTATGAGATACTTAGGCAGGCTCCCTTCTGGGTGTGTAGGGTGTAATAAGAAGACAGAGAAGGCTTCTTGCTAGCTACTACTTCATCTTCCTCCTCCTAGGGAACTCCAAAGCTCACTATTTTTCTTCCCAGACCAAGCAAATCATTTCTTAGTTCTTTCATCATAGAGTAAACTGAATGATTGTGATATGGCTGTACACTGATTGCTGTATTTTGATAATTTGTGTTGTGACACGCACTAGAACTATGAATAGTAATATTCTATCTATGACTATATTATTCTCCTATGTATGGACACTTCTATAAATAAAGCTGCCAAATGAACATGCTTGTGCTTGGAGGCAGCCTTATTTATAATAGCCAGAAACTGGAAAGAACCCAGGTGTCCCTCAACGGAAGAATGGATACAAAAAAATGTGGTATATATACACAATGGAGTACTATTCAGCCATTAGAAACAATGAATTCATGAAATTCTTAGAGAAATGGATGGAGCTGGAGAGCATCATACYGMGTGAAGTAACCCAGTCTCAAAAGAATACMCATGGCATGCACTCACTGATAAGTGGATATTAGCCTAGAATCTTGGAACACCAAAGACACAATCCACCTACCAAATGATGTCYGACAAGAAGGAAAKAGTGGACCCTGGTTCTGGAAAGGCCCAATGCAGCAGTGTAGGGGAATACCAGAACAGGGAAGTGGGAAGGGGTGAATAGGGGAACAGGGGGAGGGAAAAAGACATATGGGACATTGGGGGGGGGGCAGGAAACCAGGAAAAGGGAAATGAAATGTAAATAAAGAATATATCAAAAAATAAAATAAAAAAAGTGCTTGGGGGTTATTATTGGCAGGTAGATGAATAACTTTATTCAGAAACTGTTAAATTTTAGGATGTTATACCTTTCACAAACTATTTGAGCACTCCAGTTTCTCAACATCCCTCTCCTACCTGGAGTTGTCACTCTTGATTTTCATCAAAGCACATAGTTTGTAAAATGGTACACTGATATCTTAGTATTAATTTCATGGTGACTAATGATGTTAAATGCATTCAGTTTAGTGGCTCAGGAGTCATTTCAAAGCTTCCTTCATGTTGTATCTGCTCAATCTATTGCTCAAATATCTACTGGGTTGTCTTTTTTTGTTGATTTGGAATGGCTCATAATATTCCGAATAGTCGTTTTGCTTTTTTAGATATAGTATTTTGAATATTTTTGTTCCTTCTGCAACTTACCTAATCCTATTCTAAGAGGTATCTTTATAAGCATACTTTTATGATAATATATGCTTACATGTTTCATATTCAAATATTTCAAAAATATTTCTTACAAATACCCTATTTAAACATTAACATGATTACTATATAGGACTCATATTATAATCATTTTAATAGAAGCAGAGATGTTACATTACTTATTCACACCACTAACTCTTAGCAGAGATGGGATTTTTCTTATGTCAAATTGAGCATTTTATAGGTCTATCATTTATCTAACTCTGCTTGTAAAATCTCTAGTTCTCATTGTGACTTTGAATTTCTTTAATAAAACCCAATACTTAAAGGGAATAATCTGCAGAAGCCAATAAGTGTGACACTGAGGTAGATTTATTCAAATGTATAGGGAAGATGTTAACTTTCATTACAGACTTCTGGTTTTGTCTTTTTTACACCACTCTTCACTAAATCTCCATTACTTTACCCAAAGTCTCTCTTTTGCCATTAGAATATAACATCCTCTCTCTTAATTCTGTTGGCTATGATGCTCGTTTATAAGATGGTTTACATTAATGCACTGAAAGTCTCTTCAGTGATGATGTGATTTTGCTTTCAAACAACAACAACAAAACCCGAGGTTCATAGGAAGGCCACGGGGATCTGGACTTAGTTACTGGGTGTTTTGTTGTTACATTGCAGAGACTGCAGGAAGTCACCAGCTAACTGCAGGCACTATTCTGAAGAGGGATGGTTGCTGCTAGTGTCAGATGAAGACATAAATACCCATACAAAGCAATGATGTACATGCGCAAACCCTGCTTATCTAATTACCTTTGGATCCTTGTAAATAAAGAGATGTCCATCTCGTAAAACCACACAGCGGTCTTGAAATTTATTCCCAGACAGTATTTTAGATGGCTCTTCTTTGAGCTTTAAGATGCCTTCTTTGATACTTTTCTCTGTAAAACAGAACACAATTTCTGGAAACTGGGTATGTTTTCACTTACTGGGGATACAATAAAAACCATTTGTATTTTGGATTTTTAAATATTTATTTTTAGGTGAGTTAAATACTGTGGTGTGCCTGCGTGTATGTGTATGTGTCTGTTTGAATGTACACCATATTAGTGTGGGTGCCACTGAGACCAGTAGTGTGCATTAAAGTCCATGAAGCTAAAGTTACAGATGACTGACAGCTGCCCACTGTGAGTGCTGGGAACTGAGAGTAGTAAGTGTTCTTAACCACTGAACCACCTCTCCAGCCCCATATATTTTAAAATCTCCAAGATTTTATTTTAAAAGGTAAAATGTCATTTCTCCCCTTTTAAAATTTATAGTTTCAAAATGTACAGCTTATTGAATTGTGAGGGCGTGGCCATACACTAAGGTCAGGGGAATCCTGGTAAAGCTATTATTCATCTTCCTTGTGAGAGAGTTCTAGAGATCAAACTCAGATCCTTAGGATGCTGACAAGAGCCTTTACTTCCTGAGCCACTGTGGTAGCCTCAAAATCCTATTTCTAAATGGTGGTTACATGGTGAAATGATTATATAGTGGATTATATAGTGATTATATAGTGATATTAAGTAAAATATATGTATCACTAATACAACTCTAAGATAAAATCCACATCCACTTGATCACAGGTTTTTGTTATGGCTAATCTAGAAGCTTGCAATCCTTAAATTTTTTCCTGGCACAATCAATGAAATATATTTCATTCCCCTTCCCAGTTTCCCCTCCACAGATCCCCCATCCCTTCCCCCCTGCCTACTTCTATGAGGGTTCTTCCCACCTACCCACACACTCCCACCTTGGTGCCCTAGCATTCCCCTATGCTGGATCATCAAGCCTCCATAGGACCAAGGGGTTTCTAACCCCATAGAATTATTCTATTGGAAGAAATTGCTAAGTGGGAATTGACTTGGGGAAATCTAACTCACCTTTTCTAGTATAACAGGTCTGAAGAGTCAAAGCACTCTCTAAAGCACTAAATCTCCTTGTAGAGAATGCTCCAGAGTGTGCACTAACTAAAAGGCACTACTTCATTTAATATCTGTTTTCCTCTAATCAAATTCCAACACCCTATTACCTTTACTGTCACTCATGCATGGCTACTTATAGCTTAGTGAAACTTGTATAGTTACCACTTCAGATAAGAGAACAAATGCGTTCGTCTAATTCTATTGAGCTACTACTGTTTTACAATGAGGAGAACTCTTCAGAATCCTGGGTGTAAGAGTCAGAGCACAGCTTCTGCCCTGAAGGCAAAGTGCACTGCTCACTGCTACAAAAACAAACAAAACAAGCGCATGAACTGAGCCAAACCGAGTAGACGATGTGCTCAAGGCAAACAGATATATCATGCTCTCTCTCAAACAAAGATTTACAAACCCTTTCATTCACGTTTTATATAAAAATACTACCTCCTAACTGGTGTTCCTTAATACTAACTGAATACTTTCTCTATGGAGGGCCAGCAGCAGTAAGGGGAGAGAAAGTAATTCTGATAACTTATAGAGTGCATCTTTGACTGAAAACCCACTGCCAGATTTATTCTCGATTTCAGAGCTGCAAGGGTTAAAGATAGACTAGAAGCTGGGCTGGATTAAAAGTCTTGATTCTAATGCTCCTCTAGACTCTCTCCACTGATTAGCAGGTCTCTCGATGGAGCTCTACAATGTCTTTATAGTTTCTCCATGGGTAATCTAGTAACTACTAGTGACCAACTCTCAAACTCAGTAGGAGAAATAAAAATGAAATGTTACATGCAAGAATATTATTCTCAAGTTTACGTGGATAAAGGGGAAAAAAGGAAAGAATGTAGCCCACTATTTGTACATACACTCTAGGACACACAATCTCATATACATGATCCCGTAAGTGACACACAGACCTGCTCTTTACAACAAGTAGGTAAGAAAACAAACTGATATATTCTCCATTATGCTGGGCTATTCATTTGTGGGTAATTACTAATGGCCTACATACGTTCCTGTTCATGTTGACAAAGACCATGTCCTGAAGCCTGGACATAATTTTCAAAACAAAAAACCTATCTTGAAGCTCTCCATTCACAATAAATACTGAAAACCACAAACAGGTGTGGTTCCCCCCTACTGAAAATTAGTCAAGTCCAAGTCATTTGGCCAACATTTGCAGGCTCTTATACAAAACACCTTCCAACTTCAAAATTACTTCTTTTCCCTTTGTTGGACATCAGTTTTATAGTACATGGGTACTTCTTATAGAGTAGATAAATTAGAGTTAGTGATCTATTCCACTTATTGTGTAGTATTCCTTCAAAGTGTATTTTAGTAAAATATAGTTCTACAAGTGAGGAAAAATTAACCTGGGTACAGTACCTAATTAAATATACTATATTCACATGTAAAATATTCATATCCCACCTCTTTTTTTCCCTTTTTTATCCTTAAGCAATGAAGATTATTTATCTCTAGAAAAAAGTAAAAGGATTTTATTCTTCATAATATAGTGGATAATTAAAAATTAAGCCTGGCATATATAAATACTTTGACATTAAGGCAAAGAAAGTATTTCTTAGGATCCTAAATATCACCCATTTAAAATATTTTTGAAACATGGTCTCAAACCTTTGATTCTTTTGCATACGTTTTAGGGACTTGGAACTACACTGATAAACTGTCATGCCTAGAATCTATCCTATCTGTTACTTACTTCTAAATGGTATGATTTTATAAATAGATTATATATGAACATCCAAATTATAAAGAAAATAATACTGGAACATGACTGGCTAGGGTATTTGTGCTAGAGAGATTTTTTTTTCAAATTTACACTATTAGTTATAACTGAGAAAAATTTCTTTACTATTCTGTGTTTATTATGCAGAATCACAGTAAACTGTTTCCCAAATATATCCATCATATCACATGATGTATTTTTAAACATTAAATTAGGGTATAATTTTCAACATACTCCTAATAAACATAAAGATACAAATACTCCTTTAACATTTTGTAAGTGTTAAATATTGTACCCCCTGTGGGTATCAAGCCACTTAAATAATAAATGTAGTGCTATCAGATTCATAAGTGTGAAATGTGTAGCTTATTATGGTTATCTGACAAAAAACTATAATTAGAATTTATGAGTCTTAGCATGCGACATTGAATTCTATTTTCTGTTCTGAAATAAGAATATTTTCCTCACTGGAAGACATCCCATATGAGAGGTGATGTCAATGGTGATGCAATGAAACTCGCTTTATATGCTAAAAGCACTATGTAAACACCTTGGCCCACGACAGTCGTTTACTGCATTTGGTATTTATAGTCATATATTACATAGGTTCTGGAGATCTAGATTTTTTTTCTGCTCTGTGGGTAAAGATGATGCTTAACAATCATTTAAATTTCCTGTAGTAGATTCCTGTACAAAATAGAGAGTTAATAAAACTTATCCATTGGCTTCCTCCCTATAGAATTAGTTCATCAGAAAGTATCTGGATATTCACAGTCCACAGTGAATACAAAGGACCATTATCAAATATTTTCAAAGCAATAGTTACCCTTGAAGTAGGTTACATTGAACCTTCAAGCTTGTGAACTTTTGTGTGTGTATAATATGTATAAATATATTTATTTAACATATATGTAATTTATATACATATATATGAATCAGCAAGGAGTTACAGAGGGTTAAATACAAATAATTTCAACTAGATTATGACTCATACTCCTATTGCTGTGATTTTAAGTCTACTAACAATAATGGTTTTAACTGTTCAAGTGTAAATTTGTCAAAAGCTATTATATTTAGTCTGCTTAATTCTAAGACAAATTTACTCTAAAGGCTTCTGTCACGTGCAACCATATAAATACACAAACACACAGATACTTATTCATATCATTATGATTTGATTCTTTTGAGTAAATTTTATTGTGGTAATTTAAAAGAAATTTATATTAGAATATGATTCAACACTATAAAATTATATATTCAGGAAGACTACAGAAGGCTAAATTTAGCTTTTACTTGTGATGCAGATGCAGAAACTTAGTATGAAGGAAATGAAATAAAAGGTGGTCTTAGAACAATAGCTCTGCTGAAGTCTAAATAGCAACTTAAATGAAGTTTCATTCTCTTTATCTCAATGTTCCAACTTTAATCCCTAGGGAAGAAATTAAATTATTATTATCTTTCTTTTCAAGTTAATTAACTTATAACTACAATCCCCATGACACTAAATGATTCTCAGCAATGAAATGCTGTTCCTGAGCAAACACAGGTTGAGTTTTAAGCAGCGGCAAGAAATATTTACTCCATGTACTTGAATAGAAGTACATTGTATAAAAAGTACTTGTACAAAACTATGTTATCTTATTACCTTAAATGAAGGAGAAGTAATTAAATGCTGTGAGATTGTAACATTGATTCTTACTCATGATAACTACATTTTGAGTAGAACAGCTGAGGAAATTAAAATTCTTAAAGTAGAGCACATATTGTACAATAAAGTTTTAAAGTTAGAAGTGATGGGCAGATGATTTCTCACATCACATCATGAAACACAGGCTTATACCATAAAATGAGGAAGAAACTGTCATAGGATCTAAACAATTCGAGGCAAACACACAAATATATCTAGGAATGAATGACAGCTACTGAGACAGAGAGTGATGGTAAAATAAGTCAGGTATGTTGAGAAGAAGTGATACTTAGCAAATGATATTTTAGTGAAACTCCTTAAAATTGCTATAGCATGTTCTGGGCCAACTTTGTTTTAACAAAATGTTAAAATGTTGGCTATCTGTTACTTAGAAAAAATGTGCGGGGAGAAGTTAGGGCAAAGTCTGAAGAAGCTGAAGGGATTTGCAACCCCTAGGAAGAACAATACCAACCAACCATTACCCCCAGAGCTCCCAGAGACTAAACCACCAACCAAAGAGTACTCATGGAGGGACCCATAGCTCCAGCTGAGTATGTAGCAGAGGATGGACTTGTCAGGCATCAATGTGAGGAGAGGCCCTTGGAGGCTCAATGACCCAGGGTAGGGGAATGCTAGGGCACTGAGTCAAGAGTGGGTGGTTGGGGGAGCACCCTCATAGAGGCAGGGGGAGAGAGGAAGGGATGGGGAATTTGTGTAGGGGAAACTGGGAAGGGAGATAACACTTGAAATATAAATAAATAAAATAACCAATAAAAATGGAAAAAAAAACAGAGAATGTAGTTGCATCTGTTTAATCTTGTTCTCAGAGCACTGATTATCTCCTTGGTCACTAAGGTGTTTTAAAACCTTAAGAATGGAGAAATGATCTTTCTTATCATTCCTTCAGCGATTTCAAGAATGATTTTTTCCTTTGGTGAAAGTTTTTTTTCTAATAAATTGACACCGAAATCACATTGGCTTTGCTTACACTATTTTTCTTTAGATTCAAATTGTTGGGTGTAGTGAATATCACAAATGGCATAATAATTCTAGAGTAGGTGGTCACTCTGATTTAAGAGACATTGGTCAGTGCATGTCTGAATACCTAAAACACTCCTATCGCATAATATAAAAGACATTAAGAAATTCAAGGGTACTGAAAGACATATTCATGGCTGAAAACCATTATTTAAGAAACCGACTTTTAAAAATGTCTACAGCCAATTTAAAAGAGACAATTCCAACTTGTAATGCATGTACAAATAACTATAATAAAAGATGTTATTATGCCTTAAAAATCTGAGTTTCAGTCAAACTCTTTTAAAACATTAATGGAACATTCATGGAATAAAAAGTAATGTCTTTAAAGCACTTTATTATTCCTATTTGAAGCCTCAAATACAACTACCAATAGAAAATGCTTCCATCAAACTATTTATAGCGTTTCTCTAGCATCCCGTTCACTTTGTGGGATATAGATTAATTCTTGGAAGAATGAATGTACAGCTGTTAATTCTTTTGTAAATTAAGTAGGGAAAATTCGGAAGTARAGATTTCTTTGGTAGCTTCCACCCTTGTAAGATGAATGCAGGAAATACTAACATGAAATACTAACAGGAAATAGGCTAACATGAAAGTTTGCTAACATTCTACTCAGYAAGAATGTTTCAATCAATTGTCTAAAAAGAAAAAAAAGAAAAAATGAATTAATGAAAACTCAGCTACTAGCTTAAAGGCTAACCACTGAACTATCTATAACTACTAGCAGGGGAAACACCAGTTTTCTTCAATGTAGATACACTTCAGTGTATCAACCACTCCAGGCTAGGCCTTATGTTCAGGAGTAGTGGACCAATATATAATGGACTACATGGTTTGTGTGTGTGTGTGTGTGTGTGTGTGTGTGTGTGTGTGTGTGTGTGTGTGTGTTCGCGCACATGTGCATGTGCACGTGTGCATGTGTGCATTCAGGCATGCAAGCACATGTGCTTTTATTTCATATGTAACAGTTTCATGTTTTTTAAAAGAAACAAGGATTGTTTTATTTTGTTTTCCTATTGTTCTCTCTTTTTTTTTGAAAGCTGCTGTGTATAGAATGGGAGAGAATTTGAAGGACTTACGGAAGGGAGCAAAAAGATCTAGACATATTTAAATCTAATAACAGACTTTTTTTCACTTTTTCTTAATAAACTAAATCTGTACCATTTTGATTTTTTTTTGCATGATTGGACAACCATGAAGGGTACACCTGCTTGGGAGACCCCATCCCAATGTGCACAATACCTTGCTTTCTATCATAGTACTTTAACTTTTAATTCCTTGTATTTTTATGAATACATGGTCAGGAGAGTAGTAATCAATGAACAGCTAAGATATTGCATGTTGGTGTAAATTTTAAACAACTGTATATGTAGACAATTAGACAACATTAGTAAAATATTATTACTGAAAGGATAATACCAGTTACAAAAATGTATTTCTATTCAAAACAAGGGAATGATCAGATATGAGTCATAATATTAAAAGGAGATGTTCACAAGAAAAATGCTTTTTCTTTGATATTTAAATTTTTGAGGGGTCTAGAAATAGAACACATGGTCTTGCAAATTCTTAGAAGATTTATTGCTAAATCTACAAAGCTAGCTCAAGCTTTCCCTAACATATTTTCCTTGCTTTGCTTTCAAAAAGAATATCAGCCGAACAGCCAAAAGATACTCCACAGATGTTCTAAATTGACACCAGTGTCTGTGCTTTTCAGACTCATTAGCAGAATCCAGAAAGTAAATATCAGAATCTTTCACTCCCTCACCCTCTCCCATGTTGTAACTCTCACCCAACTACAGACATTCCTATGTGTCTCTGGAATGTGTATATGCATGCGTGCGTGCATGCTTGTGTGTGTGTGTGTGTGTGTGTGTGTGTGTGTGTGTGTGTGTGTGTGTAGGTCATGACCTTCTCTAGCTGAGAAAACTGGTCTGTGACATGGATGTCTGTTGCATTATGATCAGGTGTGAGCAGTATGGGATTCAAAGGAACAGGTAAAGGGATTTAAAATAAGATAAATGTAGAAGGCTACATTTCTATACTAAAAATGGTATGTGTTTGCTTATTTAGATAGCTGAAAGTAAAGAATGCATTTGATAAAAATAATCCGAGATGGAATAAATCAAAAAAAGATAGTGCTATGACATTAGAAATTATTAAACTTTGGTAAAAATTAAGTCATTGACTGACAAGGAGTTCAGAGTATACAGTCGCACTGAGCATGCCCACAGCATCTCAGAGCTCTCCCATGAACTTCCATTTCTAATTTTAATTTTTAAAAAGTTTAAGCATTGGACCAATTTGTTTTCAAAAATAGTACTTATTAACTATGGAATGTGGGGCAAGTTATGTAGTTTTCACTTGGAAAATGGAATAACATAAAAATTGATGCAGATCTCTATTAAAAAAAAGCATTAAAAAGACCCTAGGGCAGAACCTAGCATTATTATGTTAATTGGACACAGGAATAAATTGCTCTTAAGTTCTTGTCTTTGTGCTCAGAGATTAGTACACAGCTCTCAAACCTCATCAAAGAAGTTTCTTTTTGCAGTAAGGTGGCATTTAATAGAGACTGGCAATAGGTCACTGGATAGAGAATAAGAGACTGCAGAGTATGTAACTCCACAGGAGACTCCTGTACACACTCCTTCCTCTCAAGGCTCAGGGATCAGAAGCAGAGCAGAACGGAGAGACTCTACGTGGATGTCTGCAGCGAAACAGTATTTTCTGGACATGAAAATACATTTGCACACATACAATCATAGCAGGCACTGCATGGACAAGACTTGCAAAAGAGACAAACCAGACAAAATCCCAGTGTGCATGAGGGGGGAGTTCACGAAGGCCCCTCTCTGCCTGAGGAGCTATTGGGAGAGACAGTCAGTTTCAGGGATGCAGGTCCTGAGAGTCCAGCCATGGGCTAGTGGATGCTCCTACCTCTACAGATATACAGGCAGTCTTAAATAGACTCAGTGGATTGCCAGAGCAGGGTGGGCAGAGGGAGGCAGAGAGAGGGCAGGGCATGCTTACAGCTTCAGAGGGCTAGGCCACACTATCATTATGGCAGGGAGTATGGTGGCCCGCAGCCATGCTGCTGGAGTCTGAGAGCTACATTCTGGCGTGCAGGCAGTAGGCCAAGCGAGGAGACATGGCCTGAATAGACATTTGCAACCTCAAAGTCTATTCCCAGTGACACATCTCCTCCAACAAGGTTCCTCCTCCAAATTATTTCCCAAAAGTTCACCAACTGTAAGCAAGCGTAAAACATATTTTCACTCAAACCAGCATAGGTGGTAAGTGAATGGAAGGAAAGGGTAGATGGACGAGCTAACATACTATTTTCATGTTTAAATAGTAAATAAGCTATTTTGAAAAGTGTAAATGACCTCTGACATGTAACACTTGGTGAATTGTGAGTAATAAGTAGTAATAATAGGCATTATTGACATTTCATATTAAAGTAAAAGGCAAGTTCATATTAAAAGACCTCAATGTGCATATCTGAAGATTGTTTTATAGATAGGGCCAGCGGAAATGCTGTTCTAAGTTGTTAATGACAACACAACAGAAGAAAAATTTCAAAATCAAGCTTTTGGCATCTGGGTTGAGAGACCGTTTTCTACGATTTTCTGTGCTAGCTGAGCTCTTGCTTAGTTCTGCAGCGTGGTTCTATTCTTCATGTTAAATGGTATGCCCTTGCTTTTGTGCTTATTTGATTTCTAATGTCATCAAAATAACACTGAGACTTGTACCACACACAGTCTCAGAGGTTAGTTAGCTTATGGTTCTCAAATGGCCAGAAATGCCAATGTCATTAAGGAAGAATCACCGTAATACAAAAACTGGAACCCGCATAAGCACAAACTACCCTCGGGAATATGAACCCTTCCTTCCAGACCATTAACATGGACCATCAGATGAGCCACCTGCCACCACAGTGCTACACACTAAACTGACACACAATTCTACAAAATCAGATTCTGTAACTTGCTACTCCTTTTTCCATTTCCAGACACCTCTTGTGTCTTAATGACTACTCGTAGGCCACTTGAACTTTTAGCCACCTTCACAAAAGTGAAGGAAGCATGCTTACCTCTGCACTGTTTAATGGTGTCAATTGTTAAGAATCTCTTCACCACAAGATAAGCAGAACCAGGTTCAGCTAATGAACTCCACTGAAGCACTTGCTCCAACACGTTCTCTGTGTAGTGAAGTGGGCGCTCTGCAAACACAAGCCAAGTTATTATAACACATGTAGAAATGTATTTAATAATCAGAAGTTTTAAAACATCTCAAGCAAATATATATATGCAACAATGTAAACATTTTTCATTAAGCTGTAATAAAACAGGAATTGCAAATGAGAGACCCAAATACCTAGATAGGTGACACCTTCTAACTTATAATATAATCTATGAAACAGCTGTTTTAAAATTTAGAAGTGCTCCCCTTAAGATAAAACCTCATTTTCTAAACTAATCATGTGTCTTAGTCTGTTTTTAATTTAGATAAAATTTGTATTAGCATGTGCAATTAAATAACTTTAGAGGGACTAGTAGCTTAACCTTGTCCAATATTCATAAGCAAAAATTAACCCTTTATCTCAACAAGATTACAATCTTATAATTTTCAACAAACTGAATAATTTATAGCTAGGATTTTCATCATGAATCAGTATCATATCACAAAACATAGTTGCAGGAAACATTTAAAAAAGAAATACTATTGAGCAATCTATGTTTAACTATTAGTAAAAAAATATATGAACTATGTGGCAATATTATAAATTAGCTTTATATAAGAAGCCACAAGGAAGTAAGTAATGATGTCTTAAGCACATCTCTTTGTTGACTCTTAATCTCTATATATTTTGCTTTAGAAAAACTCATTATACTCTCTTAGCATGGGGTATCACAAAACATTTTTGACAGTAATCAATACTTGATAAGGAAGTACTCTTTGTGGATTAAAATATGTTAATCCATTAATAAAAATGTGTACAAAACAATAGCATATTCTGGGGGATAGACAAATTATTTCCTAGTAGACTATCAGTGAATAAAGAAGCAAACAGAACAGAAATTCCACTGTGAAGATTAGAAAGTTAGGGCATTACCCTAACTCTGTGGCTGGGTAGCAGCCAGTGATTTCAGATCCCAAGTACACAGCATACTACACACTAGAATGTGGCTGTAGATGAAGTACTAATGCTGAGAACATGCCAAGGGTGCCTATCTGTGACTCATCCCATTGAAACTGAAGCCAGAAGACTATGTGACAAGTCCATTGCCTCCTCTTCTGCTATGACTATATTATCTAGGAGGAGAGAAGTCATCAATAAAACAGGTCCACAAGAGGGAGAGTAATATTTTGGCTTTGTATCCATAAAAGGGAATGCAATTCTTCCTTTTGGGCCCATTAGAGCCTGCCTCCTTATTATCATAATGGCTATTAACCATGCAACATAAAACACATATGCACACAGCAGGGTGCTGGTGACACAGCAGACTCTCAGTAACTATCCCAAGACTTAAGTCCATTGTGAGTTTACTTTGTGGTCCATAAATTAACAAAAAAAAATAGTTATCAGTAAAACAAGACATTGGCCTTTTTAAAACCAGCCAAAGGATAAGAAAATGAAAATCATTTGTGCTCTAATTTTCTAAAAAATTGGGCAAAGGTCAAAATTTCTTATAAGCAACTATGTGAGTCATAATTTAATATAGTTAGAAGTATTTACATCCAAATATAAAAATAATCATAGTAAGTACTTCCTTTACACAACTGTTGTTTGAATAACATGCAGGATGATAATAATGATCCTATTAGCAGTTATCATTTCCCAAATAGCCACTGTGCGACGTGCTATATGTATGTATATACACACATACATACAATAATACTCTTTATTACCTATTATTAATCCTCCTATTTTACATGTAAAAAAMCCCTTTTACTTAACTTCTACCTTAACTTAGTCATATTACAGTATAAGAACCAGAGATTTGATTCCTAAGTATTGATATTTATGTACATCTCCCAATGATAGTTTCTCATATGTAATTTTTGGGAGAGAATACAAAAATATTTTGAGCCCCAAATAAGGCAATATAAGAGAAAAATCAGTTTGCCTTCTTCCTGTCACTTTGTCATCCATTGTGGGGAATACATAAATACACTAGGAGTAACAGCTTAAAGACTGCATCCATAAAAGTAATGACTGAGCTGAGGTGAGGCAAGGTAGGGATAACACTGTTGCTAGACCAGGGGATCGATCGGTGTACCATGGAATAGAATTGGTAAAGAGATTTCCAATGGTCAGAAAACGTATACTAAATAGGGTCATTATTACATTCAGTTATAAGCAGATTTCATATTGACAGAACTGTGTTGTTAATATAACTGAAATGTATTACAATAGACACAGAGGCTTGTTAATGAGCAGATAACTAATTCTTGTGACAAAATTTAAGTGTATTTTTTTTTTCTGATCAGGATCACCGTATGAAGTAATTGGGGAGGGTGAAAACCTTGCAGACTTAACTTCCTAGATAAGGAATAGAGTTGAAAATTAGGAAGTAAATATTACAGACTGCCAAACATTACTAAATGAAAAAATTTTCATTTTTTAAGAAAGGGATGAGAAGCATGCAAAAATGGATGGAGTTATCAAACAGTATTTGAACATAAAGTCTTATAAATATATGTTTGTTGATGCTGATATTTTCAGATTTCTTTCATGGCAGATTATATAAGATAGGACATGTATCATGTAGAAGGAGGACATAACCTAGAAACAGAACTTCATAAAGTCTATTTGGTACATCTGATTAAAAACAAAATCTAAAGAGAGAGTAGGTTAAAAAGGAAGTTCTACATCTCCAGAAAAGACAATGCCTTAACTGTTTAAATCATGTGCAAAGAATGAACCTTATCTACTTAGTTCAATAGGAAAGCTTTTGAATTTTCATCAGAAATAACAGCTGCTACCCTGAAGTATCTGCCATTTGTGGTAGAGGTTTTCAAAAATGATTATGGCATTTTTACATCTAATTCTTAGTGTCAAACTCAAGAGAGCAAAAGCCCTGCTCTATCCCATCTGGTATTGTATTAGCATTTTACATATACATGAGAACTTTAAAATATTAATAAAAATACATAGATCTTCCAAACCATAATATCCAGAAGAGAAAAAGGAAATCTGTTGCTATCATATTTATTTATGGGAATTATGTTTCATTAAATCAAAATCCTCAATGAAATCTCCTTAAATGAGGCTCTTCGAGGAGATATTCTTTGAGAGGTACAGGACATATAGGGAGGAAGATCAGTTTGGGGGTTAAGTACTAAAACCACAACATGCTTTAGAACAGGGTAATTGCTGATAGAATTTCAAAAAAAAATCCCTCTCTACTACAGATTGAATTTGAATGTCCTCCAAAGGTCATGTGTTAAAGAAGATATGGTCAGGGACTAAAGTGCTCTTAGGGTATGGTGAAATCTCTGTCAAATGTTCTGAAAGGAAAGGATGGTAGATCCTTGGATCCTGCTCTTGAAGGGGAAACTAGGACCCTTATATTGATTTTTGCTTCCTTCCTATCAAGAGATGAAAAGTGTTCCCTGCTCCAAATGCTCCACCTAGATCTTTTGCCCAGCAAAGGACAGAAGTTTAACCGACCACTCACTGAAACATTTGAGTAGCGAGAGTAAAGAATTCTCTTCTCCTTTCTAGATGGTTTATTACAGATATTTGTTACAATGACAGAAAAGCAAGGACCAGAAAATCAACAGAAAGAATGGATCTGATTATAGCTTACATGTAGGTCAGAAACCTATGGAATTGATTTGTTGGAGGAGGTTGGGAATATCAGGAGAAGCATAATAAAGACCCAGCATGGAATAAACAGAAATGAACAGACTTCTTTGGTTTTCACCAGAGAAGACCAGATTACAGATATGAATGTGGATAATAAAGTTTGGGGGTGTAAGCTCAGAAAAGATATGAGAACTCCATTAATAACTGCAACAGACAGTATAAATGTTTCATCCTGGCAAAGAAGATGTCTATATTTTATCCATGTCTTGAAAGTTTGTGGAAGGGCAAGATGATAGAATAATCAGAAACAGAGGAAGCAGTGAAAAGAGAATTTTGAAGATGGAAGAAAACCTTGGTGATAATGTCAATAGATATCTTTTACCCACAAATATAATGAGGACAAGAATCAAACCCATTTCATTATAAGAAAAATCAAAAGAATCTAGAACTTATGGCTATATACTATTCTTTATTTAATCAAGATTTTAATTTTACAGCTATTACTTATGATGTACCATCTTGGAAAATTGAGACAAAACAAAACTAAACAAAAGATGTACTCTCAGGCTGGAAAGATGGCTCAGCGGTTAAGAGCACTGACTGCTCTTCCAAAGGTCCTGAGTTCAAATCCCAGCAACCACATGGTGGCTCACAACTATCTCATAATGAGATCTGACTCCCTCTTCTGGAATGTCTGAAGACAGCTACAGTGTACTTACATGTAATAAATGAATCTCTCTCTCTCTCTCTTTTTTTTTTTTTTTTTTTTTTTTTTTTTTTTTTTTGTAAAAAAGATGCACTCTCTACTTCTACCATGAAGCTTTTATTTAGACTTTAAAGGAGGTAATCAAGTGGCCGGTGGGGGACAGTTGATGTGTGCAAACCAAAGATATACATGGAAAACACCATCTCCTAATACTAGTCGAGCATAAAGAATTTATGATAATCTAAAGAATACATAAAAACAGAAAGGATAAGCAAAGGAACTGCATAAGGACAAACACGATGTTCGACAATAGACAGAAGAAAAAGGAAGTATAAATTGGATAGGAAGATTGAAGAGTTAAGACCATGGAAGGAGTTCTGAAAATAGCCTGGAGTACACCCCAGGATAAAGGAAAGTTCACCAGCAGTCCATGGTAGAGGACATGAGCCACCGAGATGCTGAAAGCAGGGCCGCTGAGTTTCACAGTTGGGAGGTCATAGGAGTCACTTGTCAGAGCAGCTCTGTCCAGGGGGAGTACAAAGACTAATGAAGGCAGGCACTGAGAACTGACACCCAAGCACTAGGGATACTGTACTTTGACAAGACATATTGACAATATCATATTGTAAGTCCCATTAATTTTTATGGAATTATGCATGTAAAAAGCAAATAAGTAAAAATATCAAGACAGAGTGGTGCAGAAGTGCCTATATATAATCCCCCTATATTCTAATGCTGACTCCAATCTTCCAAATAATGCACCCTGGGGTAGATCAAAATTTAATTTTAATTTTTATCCAGACCCTTGTGGGGTGGCAAGCTTTTCTTTTTGGCACTTTGACAGCTATACTTGAAAGGGTCCCAAGACCTTAGTAGATATCAGCTAGACAGATGGTCAAGGTACAATGAAATCCTGCATCTTATTTTTTTTGTCCTATAGGTCTTTAATACCAAGTGGTGTGATTAGAATGTTAAGCTTATTCAGCACTTGGCAACCAGGGTAGTCAAGGTGGTTTAAAAGGCCTCTTTACTCTTTAGTTTCTTTGTGAGGATATATGAGAAATTAAGACATTGGTGATAGGAGAAAATCAAACAGCCAAATGAGAAGTTTCTGCTCTGTGTAAAATTATTGATTCAATGGACAACAATCTTTAAATATGCATTGTTACTAAATAAAGAGCACACAAATATAAGGTGGTAGTTAGGTGACATTTAGGATATTGTTATAATTCACAGTGTTTTTCCTTATGAATGAAACTATTACTTGATGGAGCAGAAACAGAGACACCTAACACTTTATACTGTATTTATGTAGTTAATGAAAGAATTAATTATTCTGATGAGCCAACATTGTAGGAAGCTACTCTCAAATGGTGATAGCATATGTCAAGACATGCAGAGAGGTAGAACAGAATTCACAATGAGATGCAAATCTTTAGGGAAACAGCACATGTGAGCAATGGCTTGTCCCAAAGTGTTGGTCACTGGATACGGAATTTAAAAATCTCTGGCGTGAAGGCCACTCACCTAGCTCTTCATTTTCAATGACTTCAAATGTGGCCCAAATATCATCTTTTGTAGGAATGATATTTTTTATTGCTAATATATCATTCGTTAACTCTTCCGCTTCCATCACAGGAGATATCTGATGTCACAGGAGATATCAAAGCACAAAGAAAACACTACAATGAGATTTTTTTCCATAAAATATATTGTAATATCAAAGTAAAGTGATACTGTAATACCGACATTAGAGATAATTATTTTCTTAGCAAGTTCTTATGTTACTACTCATAAGAAATGAACATAGTCTCTAAACAAAAGAAAACAACAAAACAATAACAACGACACAAAACAAAACCCAACCCTACCATACAAGTCTGGTAATTTTCTCACAGTAAAATTTCATTTGTCTTTCTATAATCAAGAGTGCAGAGTTACTTGGTTTATTCAGATTGGAGTTCGAATATTAGGAAGATGATTAAATAGTATCTGTCATGCCAAGAAGCCCCAGGGTTTTGGTGCCCATGGTATTCCCTGCCATGCCAAGTGACAGATGGTTGCATACAGGGCACACTCAAGTTAGTATCTCAGGAGTGCGTTGATTCTGCAGAGGAAGTCTGAGGACCGGATCCTCAAGCATCTCACAGCCGGAGGCCAGTGTGTAGGCGTGCCACCACCTTTTCAGGGACTCTGGGGTTTCTATAAAGTTTAGGACTTGATAATTATGATTGCATAAAACAACAACACTGTTTTCTTTAGTTTAGAATTCATTGATAATATTCCAGAGTAGTCATATTAATAATTAGAACACTGCAACAATAACCTAGTTTGCATGCTCTTAGCAAATGAATATCCTAAAAAGTTTTCTTACATTTGCCCATCAGTCCTATGCATGTGTGTGGTGTGTGTACAGGTGTTTGTGTGTGTGTGTGTGTGTGTGTGTGTGTGTGTGTGTGTGTGTGTATGTACGTACATGTGCACGCCATTACAGGAAACTCATTTTATCTTTATGAAATTCATGGATTAATTTATGAAATGCATTAATTATAAAC
This sequence comes from Apodemus speciosus, assembly GCA_002335545.1. Taxonomy (NCBI): domain Eukaryota; kingdom Metazoa; phylum Chordata; class Mammalia; order Rodentia; family Muridae; genus Apodemus; species Apodemus speciosus. The sequence continues at coordinate 220,618 of BDUI01000026.1, forward strand.
CTATTTTATTTAGAGAAGCTCATAGAATTGTAAATTTACAAAGGACCTCAGCATTCAGTAACAACTTGGAGACATGAAGAAATGGAAATTGCAGGTAAGAAGATTCCTTGATGCCTCAAATCTGCATTGCTCTAAAATATTTTTTAATTTAATTTTATTATATTATATGTTTGGATGTTTTTTCCTACATGTATGTCTGTGAACCACATGCACTCCTAAATATCAAGTGAGGAAAGAGGGTTTCAGATACCCTAGAAATGGATTCTTGATACTGTAAGCCACCTTGAGGTTTCTGGGAATTGAATTGGGGTCTTATAGAAGGGCAGCCAGTGCTCTTAACTGTTGAGCCATTTCTCCAGAACTTGAAATTGAAAAAAGAAAAAGGAAAAGAAACATTTGGTTCTTAAAGAACTAAAAGCCAGTGAAATATGGGAAATAGGAAGAACCTTGAACTATACACTCAGTAAAGATTAATTTATGAAATGCAAACATCCCTACAATGAATATCCAGTGTGGGCTATGATAATCCAGGTTTGTGCTGTGCTCCTAATGTCTTTTAATTCCCATTTTCCATTTCCTAAAACTTGGTATATGCCTCCAAAGCTTGAGGTCAGAATCAACAGTATAAATACAACAACACTGCTTTTCAGTCTTAAAGCTATGTGTATAATCAGATTGATTATTGCCGAACAGTTTGTTACTACTATTTGGCCTTTGCAGATTACTTAGAATTAAATAGGTTTTTATTTAAATACAGTGAGAAAATATGCAAACTTTGCTAAATTGTCATAATCAGTACAACTCCATTAGAAAGACTAAATTAAAACATACTTTAAAAGTATAAATAATATGCACATATATTTTGTGAAATATACTTTAAAGTATATAAAATATACTTTTATAACATATATGTATACACTTAGATGTATACATACTATTTTTATATCTTCTAGCACCAACAATACTTTTGCTGGGTGATTTAATCTGTAATTTAATTTACCAGAGCTTCTCATATTCACTATAAGCACAGGCACACAGTTAGAATAAGAGCTATGTTGTCTCTAAGGAATAAAAAATGACTCCCACAAGATCTGATCATCGACTCCTATGTTCAGGTTCCAGCTCCATGTCCTAAGCTAGGTAGGTAAGGACATACAGTGATAATACGTAACCACTGGAATCACCTAAGTTAATAGTCACAATGTATTTAACATCGTAAGAGATTAAAACAGATAATGAAGTGAATGACTATTACATACAAGAATATGTAGTTTTTACTCAGAAAAACATCAGCTTACCAAGCAAGAACATGAAATAGCACTGCTATTGTCCCTAAGGGAGACAAATTATTGAATATAGTAACACGAAAGTTATGTATTTTTTATTCAGCTCAAAGAAAAGATGGAGCTAACTAATATTCAAGTTTAAATTCAAGTAAGAACTGAGATTGGGCATTAGTGATAATATAAATAGGTGCTTGTTAAACGGCTCTGGGGAAAATAATGTGCTCCGTGTTTACATCCATTTAGATTAGAACGTCATTTGACAGGTGAGAAGTCAGAGAGGAAAGCAGAGTAAATAACATATCACGTCACAGTTTTAGGAAGGGGAGCAGCAAGTACTGGGTCTCGGTTCATTTTCTAAAATCTATAGAAAAATCCTAACTAAATATACAGATATTTTCTTCCAAACAACTAAAATAATAGAATCCTAGGGGATAGGGCTAGGAAAGGTTGATCTTGCCATCAGTCACTGAACTGAAGAGAACCTAAAATACAAAACATACTGGAAAATTTGTGACTACCATCTCTGAGAGTCCAGCAGTATTCTTTATCTCCTCCCTTAGGACTCACCCGGATTATAATACTACAGTCAGGTTCCTTTCTTTCCACATACACTTCAATTAACAAGTCTCCAGCCTGGGACACCTAGAAAGGACAGATATGAAGACAGCATATGTCAATCCATCACAAAATGACAGACACAGCACCTGAGAGCTACAGAATGCTTGTCATATTCTCTAAAATGTATAGCAATGAAATCTCAATTCCCCTGCTCCCCAGTATTAGTACTTATTTCAAAATGTGCTTGATTACAGACAAGGGTATCTAAAGTTTAGAGTTGGAAGAAATGGTATTGACAGCAACAGCAATGACAGTATGACTTTTTTTTTTAAATGCCATGTTCAAGGCCTTAGTGTCTTCAAACACTGAACCAGTGACTCTAGAATCGATGTAGGCTATATCTGACAAGAGCTTAGGAGTCACAGAATATGTAAAGCCTTTAGTCCATGTGTACATAATCTCACACGACAAAATAAGCCTTGCTGAATTTTCATGCAGCTGAGACATTCAAACACTGATTGGGAGGTAAGTTGCATCAAGGATGAACTAAAATTATAAGCAGGGAAGGTAATAAGCAAGGAACATAAAAGTAGAATAATAGAATAAGGTAGGGAAGCGAGATAAGCTTTAGTTTGTATTTTCCGTCCTGAAGCAGAAAAGAATACTTATATGGGTCATTACGTTCCCAAACAGAGACTAAGAAAACAAGTTACAAATAAAAAGGACAAGAACAAGACAGCACAATACATCCCAACATCAGAAAATACAGGCAAAGGAACAAGACAAATCTTTTTTTTTTTTTTCAGAAATCCACAGTATAACCACTTAAAATATCTATTACCAATATTTGAAAAATAATCTGAGATATAATCATTCTGAAGCTAAATTTCCCTTTTCTAGTAAGAAAATCTGTGGGAGAAAAATTTAAACTGTTCTCTGAAGAAATACTCGGAATTATTTTGTCACTGTAGGTTGGAAAAGCCTGTTTGTTCCCAATGTTTCTGTTTCAGATTTGATTCTACATACAATTTCTGTGGAGAAAGATAGAGCTGACATTTTTGGTTTTCACTGTTTTTATAAACATCCCAGCAAGAACAAAACATTGTGAGAATTAAAAAAAAAAAAAGGCAAACGTACAAAATACATAGAGTGAACCACAAAGTGATGTAGGTAAGAAATTAAAGCAAGGTTGACATAATACGGCAAACTCAAAGCTTAAAATAGACTGAAGCAAGCCTAAAGCACAGATAACCAAATTTTCTAGATTATTTTAATGCTTTTCTTGATTATTATGAATATATATATATATATAGTTTTACTTATAGTAAAATAGTAAATCCAAAATGTCAAAGCCCAGCTTCCTTGTTGTAAAATTCAAGCAGATACTCAGGCAGTAACAATAGAGATTACAGGGGTAAGCATTTCTCTCAGGCTCATAATCCTCCATTTCAGGACTGAAAGCCATCTACCCAAACTGAGAATTATAAGCAGTGATAATAAGCAAGACTATTTTTAGTGTAGTGTTAAAGCTAACTTCTCTGAAAGTTACATTCATTACTTTCTGTTAAAATGGAGGGAATCGGTTAAGTGATTAATATCACAGTATTAGTTTGAGAGGAATCTAAGCATGGGCTCATCTGCTTCATGCAGAATGATAGCTGCAGTGATTTCTTTAATTAGGAGTAGATGCTTCAGGACTGCAGCAAACTTTGGGTCTGACTAATAAGCAGGAATTTGCCTCATTATCTGAGTGTAATTGTGAACAGAGCACATTTGACCCATTTCTATTATTTACAGTGAAACCCTGAATCCATTATCATTGCTAGTTACCAGAGGATGATTAATGATCAACCTTAAGTCGTTCCAGTGAATTCATCAAATAAGGTAAGGAAGCCTGGAAAAGCAAGGTGTATCCTCAACACACAAATCCAATGTAATCTGGCTAGGGAAGCAAGACAGGATTTAGAACAGCAGACTAATGACAAAAGTTAGTATGCATGACACGGGTCACCTTAGAAATGGTCTCATTAATACAATCAGCTGAGAGCAAGAAGAGCAGAAGCAGGTAAGAAATCATTTATGATTCCCTAATTTTAAGAGATAAAAATCACTATGTTATGTGAATTTACCGTTCATTTTAATATTTCTTTGGCTTTAAATGCTTCCTTTGAAACCCACTGGCATAGCAAAGAGTGTTTTGGTTTTAGTAAATATTAGTCATCGTTTCCTCAATGTTTAAGGTGAAATTATCACGTTTGGCACATAACATCAGGTTTCAGAGGTGCCCCCGGCCTTCATAAGTCTCTTTCCCTTTGAATGGGAACTTGAACGCACACAACAAATGCATTTACAAAAGTTTCGTTTTCAAGTCTTTAGAGACTAACTCTTACTACTCACTTGAGTGTCTTTCCACTTGGTTATAAAGCTATTTTCTATGTCCATTTGTTTGACTTGGTCTTCTTTAACCTGTTTAAAATATAATTTGCAATATTCTAATAATGTAGAGTACACAGAGCAAGGAGGCTCTTCCTCACCTAGCTCCTCAGGAATTTAAGTAACCACAAACTACAAACAGACCAGGATGGACATCATTATCATCATGTTGATCACAGGAGCACCCCCAACTAGGGCAACATGAAGCCAGCTAGACAGAACTTTGTAGGGCTTGGAATATGCTTTGATGATATCCCATCCTATTGCAGAGTCTACTCATGAAAAAGCATATGGATTTCCAAGCACAGGTTCCCATGGACAATTTCCAAAAGTGCTTGCAGTTGAGAAACTAGACAAATGACTCAAACCCACATATTCCTTAAGGGCTTATTAAACTTTTAATAGAAATCTTCCATTCTACAAAACTGTGAAGGAACCATTTAGCTTTATTAACATAATAAAGAGAGCATGTAAAGCCACATTTATTTTTGTTTATCTCAGCATCTGATTATTTCAAAGAAGCTGCTGTTGATCAAAATACATAAACAATAGACAAACAGGAAGGAAGAGGAAGAGACTGAGGAGCAATGGAAGGCAGGTGTGCCATGATCTCTCTTGGAAATTCCACTTTAAGCTGTTACAGTAGTAAGAGCACTTAGTTTCCTGTGCTAAGGCATCCTGTGATTAAGTATAGCGAAAATGAACAATTTTCAAGATTATTAAACTGCCACACCAACTCATCTGGTTTCATCTGGTACAACTGTATCCACCATGGAACACAAGAAAGTATCACTTGAGCAAGCATGGAGCCAGGTTAGACCAAAGGGGTGGTGTGAGAGTTTATTTACATAACAGAAGGGACTTTTATCCAGAGCAGCTAAAGTCTACCCTTATTTTCCATATCTTCTCTTGCTTAAGCTATAAAAACATTCCTATTCTAACAGTTGGCTAATAAAACATAAATATACTCACTTCAGAGAACTGCAAACTGAAAAGTGAAATAAATACACGTGAGGACTGAGTAAAAGCCATCAGATAATGCTTCATCATTCTCCCCCAGGCAGAGCACAATTAAAAAAGGAAAAAAAAAAAAAGCCACAACTCAGAGTGATTTCAATTGTAGCATTTAACAGGCTTTTGTTGATCACTGAATTTGTTAAATTCATAACTTCACACCTCTCAGTAGACATACTTAATGCATATACACAGTGAAGAGAAAACACACACACCAGCCTGTAAATAGTATGCTGTCCAACAGACAACAGATGGTGAAAATATTTAAAAGCTGCTGCTACATTTAAATAAATGGTTACTGTTTTAAAAGCCAATTATAGCTAAAACCTTCAAACCTAACTATCCTTCACAGTCTCTATTTTTAAAATGTTCACATGGACCCAAATACCATCGAGAAATAAGTGTTGGGTTTAGCCAGCTTCAAAGCTCAATGTACCATAAAAGGAGAGGACATAGCATTCTTACCTCAAATATTTCCACATAGTTATTAATTAGATCTTCAATTACATTGACTTCTTCACTCGTTTGTCCCTTAGTTTGAAATAAGCACGATGAAAAGACCGATGCCAAGTTATGGGCATTCATGTGATTGATTTCTGAGCATTTCTGAACCCTGTTAGGGGACAGTATATTTCATTATGACATACTTGTATTCAAGAATTTCATTGAAATATAAGCTCAGTTATAATTGAAAACACAAACACAGGCACACAGGATAAAGCTCTTCAAAACAAAAGGATCAGGGGAGACATAATGTAGACTTAGTCTAATTAAGAATAGAAGAAAAAATACTATTCAAAGGAGCAATACTTGGTACTCATAGACTGACAATATACAAACAGTTGCAGCCAATGAACAATCCATGCCAAAATCCTAAGCACAAGATATGTGTAAAGACCTGGCTGGAAATAATGTATGCTTCTGCAACACAAATAAAAGATGGGGTGTGGGGAGCAGGAAGTAAAGGTGATAGAGGCTTTAAAAGGACTTGCTGGACCTGTCACTAGGGAATTCAGGCTGCAGGCAAGGCACTACAAAGCACGCCTTGTTTAACTACATATATGCTCTTGGTACTCATCAAAGCCAAGGACAGATTGCTGATTGCTTATTCTATCATTAACCAGCCAATCCCATCAGAAGGTTGCTACGCTGAATTAGACTTGACAAGACAATGACTTTCCCTTTAACAGAATAACATTTAAATGGTGGTTTTATATGACATCAAGTCCTTTCATAACAGGTTTTATTCAAGTTACTCAAGACAGGATATCTCAAAAAGCAAATGTATAAACAAAAATACAGCCATCCTTGTCTTAGAAACTTTGGAGAATACTCCGATCTTATTATTTGTTAGAGTGTTTTATTTTATTTTATGGGTGTTTTGCCTGCATGTATTATGTGGACCACGTGTGTGCCTGATGCCCATGTAGACTGGCAGAGGAACTGAATCTCCAGGAACTGGAGTTACAGATTATTTTGAGCTGTCATATAAGTGCTAGAAATGGAATAAACCTGAGTCCTTTGCATGATCAATAAGTGACCTTAATGGTTGAGTTATCTCTCTTTAGCCCCAAGAATGCCTTTCCAAAATAAAGAGATATTGACAAGCAGATTAATTCTTCTAGTCAGTAAGCTATAACTTTCAGATAATGTAATGAGTACTTTAAATATTCTCCCATTTTGAGCTTTAGAACAATAGTCATTCCCACGAGGGGGAGTTTTAAGGATCACAATAACTGATGAGAAACCCAACTACAAATACCTGTACATGACTTTATTGAATTTTTACTAACTGTATATAGAGCAGCTCTTTAACTGTTGACAGCCATCCACCCACTCAAACACACACACACACACACACACACACACACACACACACACACACACCACATATACACAAACCCCATACACATACATACCACATACCGCCCCCCCCCACCACCACACACGTACTAAGAGACCAAGAGAAAGCAAACTAATCCTGACTGAGGTACAGACTCTAGAAGATGCATGCCAAAGGGAGTAAACATGGTAGTAATATATATGATAATGTCAAAAATCTATAATAAAATGCAAAATTGCATAGCAGAGACTGGATAAAGAAACTGCAATCATCCTATCCGATTTACAAGATGGAAAAGCAACTGGAATTTAATAAAGGAAGAGGTAACAATTGCAAGCGTTCCTTCAAACTACTCCTGCACTTTTATCACACTAGATTGTAAATATCTGGAAAATTTATCTCCTGTGGCTGTCTCTGTTGCTAGAATCTCAGTCAGAGACTCTCACTTTAATCGCACTGCAATGTATAATGAATACGTGCTGAGTAGAATTAAGTGGCTGCTTCTGATAGCAGAAGTGAATTGTTATCCAGGGCAGGTATTGAATTAAAAGCTGTACTAATCTGAAGGCATCCAAGGTGACTTACACTTTTGATGGCATTACCCAATTCCTTAATTTCTTGAGACCGATTCAGTAAAACCATCCCTCCATGTACCTCTTTAGCTGTCACTATATTTAGTTTCTCTCACAGCCTTAATTTCTGGAATAAATAGTGTACCATGTAAATTGCTTTCTTTACTTCTGGTACCCAGATACTGCTGTCCCCCAGTATTTCATACCAGCCTTCTTATAGTCTTACTCTGGCCTGCTCATAAGAGCCCAAAGAAATGTTTCCTGCCTCTTCTTAAGTGTTCCCTTTACAGGAGGTATTATGCTAATAAGACATAATATTAGTAATTCCTTATAAAATCCAAATGGGTATACACGACCTGCAAAGTCTTTTACAGCCTCCTGCCAGGCAACTATCAATGTTTGCATCCCCTAGTGCGTATGTCTCAGAAGACACTCCCACCCACGCATGGGGCTTGTCTTCGTCTTTTGCTTGCTTTGCTGTTCAGACAATGTCCACAATGCTCAGGATGCTCCCCTGGGCTCAGGCAATTCTTCACACTTTGTCTATATTTTTTTGTTACATACATCCAGATCATAGGGCTCTTTAACATCAAAGAATTCCATGATACTCTTGGACCTCGACACATGTCATCGCCTTCATTTTCTCCTACTAAATTCTCACACTATAGGTCACATTTTGTCCTAGAATAATCAAATACTCAACTGTGTGATGCAATGTGAATCTATGTTATGCAGGCTGGGACTAGAGCACAAGATGAAGCCAGGCTTAATAGTCACAATCCTGACCACCCAAAAATAAATAAATAAATAAATAAATAAATAAATGGAGCTAAAGAAACCCTCCTTTTGTTATAAGAGTTTACATGTTACAATAGAATAGTTGGCTGCCAAAGATAAACATTATAGAAACCTTCCTAATCTCATTTTCAAAACAGCTATTGTTATTTACAAAACACCTATAGCACAAGTTTATAAAACTCACAAAACACTGTATTCTCACACTCTACCCTACTATAGAACATAGGGGCTTCAATATTCAGCCATCCAGTTTCTCCTCTGTGCTCACATGCATCACACTATAAAATTCCACATTTAAACATCTGTCCAATATATTAGAGTCAGAAGTAGGTCTGTGTAATACAAGCCATATTTATACTGTAAAAATAAGATAATCACTCCTTCCCCAATGTCATATCCAAGAGCTTTAAATCTCCTGCTTATTAACTGGCTGCAGAAGAGCGCTGTGTTCAATTATTCTTCATTTAAGAACATCTCCAGCATATTCGACTGTAAGTATACCTTAATTACGAAAATGTAGGGTAAAGTCCTTAAGACGTGAAGGGTTTACAATAAGACATGGGAATGCATCTACACAGCTTCAAATTGAAACGGTAATTCCATATTGATATTAGTCATGCTTTAAAATGTTTAGAAACCCACGTACCTGTAAAGGTGTTCAATTAGAGCGGCGAGTGTTGCTCTGTTGACCCCAGGAAGAGAGCGGATGAAGGCTCTGTACTTGTCAGTTCTTGCCTTTTCATCTTGTGCATCTAGGGAAGAGCATTCCTGACATTTAAACTAATCAGCCATATTGTACATGTATCTTTCTGTGTTATTTTAAGTAGTACTTATAAGCATATAAATGGTACAATCAGGTCTCAAGAGAGACACATTTCAACATTTAACACAATTGACTGTAATTCTGAAAAATAAAATAAAAACTGTTCAAGCATTACCCAGTCATATATTCTAGGTTTCAAAAGGGTAGGGCAAAAGGGTCTTTTTTTAATACAGCATATTTTATGGACTTTTACATCTTAACAGGAATACATTCAATAAATTAATTAAACTTTAGCACATGTTGAGGAGCTAAGCCAAAGGTGTATCCTGTCTGGCTACAGAGGGGCTTCATCATTGGGATTTGAAAATGGTATGCTGACCTCTTTTCCTTATAAAATCCTAAATATCTTTCCAAATCTATCCCAGAACTATGAACTGTAATAGTCCTTTGATCCACATAAAGAGCCTGTTACCAGCCTTGCTGCCTTCAAATCAGATGGGAAAAAAAAGAGGGGAAAAGGTGATGTATAGGTCTTAATACCATAATTCAGATTTAGAAGATAATGGGCCTTCTGTCTTTATCGTAAAAAGAAATTAATTGGTCCATCAAAAGACAAATGAGAAAGGATTGCCCTCTCCTCTCAACTTCAGAAGACAAATCTCTGGCATAACTGTGAACTGGAAACTTTCCACATAGTGAAATTCAGAACAAGTTCAGTCCAATCTCTTAGCGGACATGGGAAATGCCAGCCACTTTTCTTAGCAACAACATTTGCTGATGTTTCACTCTTCAGGTTCAATCCCCAATGACCTTTGGAAGGTACATGTTTTCACTTCCTGCTTCTCCCTACATATTACTCAAGAGAAGCCAGGGACATTCCAAAGATTCCTTAAATGTATGCAGTCCCTTCAAAAGCTCTGTAAGATACCCAGCGATGAAGGAATGGTGACACATTTTCCAAGCACCCTCCCATTAGAAATAACAAGTTTTGTCTCCTGTGTACATTTAGGCTGCACATGAGACCGATAGAAGGAAATATCACACCCATAGACCATGCTGGAAAAGCAGGAAAAGAAAACACCCAAATTACCAAATAAATTTATAAGTAATCCAAATATTTTCTGCCATGTCATCTAGTTTATGATTTGAGAAACATATTTTTAAAAAAATCCAATTAACATTATAATAGTTATCAAGTAATAGTTGCAGTAGAAAGCATTTCATGGACTTTTTAAAAACAAATAGATATTTTCAAAACAAAGCAATTAGAAAGTAAAACTTGGGAAAGATTTCGTATCATATAGGAAACATGATGATTGGGTACAGGATGTATCTGGGGGGACAGACAGTCTACTATGCAAGTACAAACACCTGAGTTGGAACATTAAGAAGTCTTTTGTAAGAAATACAAGCATGATGGTGCAGGCCTGAAATTCAAGCACTGGCAGGCAGAGACACAAGATCCCAGCTTTCTGGGAAGCTCATATAACCATTTAGGAAGCTTCAAGTTCAGTCAGAGACAATGTCCCAGAACAATGAGGTGAAAGCAATGGAATAAAGCAATTGGCACCAACTTCTGATATGCATACACCAACACACATGTGCATAGGCATGCATACACCCACACACATGTGCACAGGCATGCACATACCTACACATAAGTGCATAGGAATTTATACACCCACACATGTTTGCATAGACATGCATATACACCCACACACATGCACACAGGCATGCATACACCCATACACATGTGCACATGCATGCATACACTCATACACATGTGCACAGGAATATATTATATATAATATATATAATACACATGAACATAGGCATGCATACAACCACACATGTGCACAGGCATGCACACATCATATACACATGTGCATAGGCATGCATACACACATACAGACAGACACACACACACATACAGACACACACACACACACAGATAAACAAATTCTAAAACAAAACCAAAAAAGTGGTTTGGCCATGTGACCTGCCCTGGAGTTTGGTTCATAAATCCAGTCACACACTTTTGGAGAAAAATCTATTTTCCTCTTCCCAACAGGTATTAATTGCAGACAGCTCGCTGGTTGGGGGCTGGGATCTTATGTGTACTGCCTGATCTTGGTGATAGGATTTTGTCTAGTATGAACACATACAAGTTTTTTGCATGCTATTACAGTTTGTGAATTCGTCTATATATCAATTCTGTTGTGTTTGTTTTTTTAATATTTCCTTTTTCCTATTTATTGAGAGAGAGGGGGGAGTGAGAGAGAGAGGGAGTGAGAGAGAGAATGAGAGAGGGAGAGACGGAGAGAGGGAGAGAGGGTTGAGTATATATGAAGTTGGGTGGGTAGAGACGTGGGAGGACCTGGAAGGATTTGGGACAGGGAAAAAATAGTTCAAAACACACTGTCTAAATTATTCAATTATTAGCACAGTAGTAGGATTATTGGGAGTGCAATTCTTGAGTAGTACCTAGGCACAAATAAACTAAGAACACATGAATAAAACTGTTTGACACAATTGCCATCACTCATGTATTATGAGGTGACTTGATATTATGGAAGCTTTAAATAATCCTGATATTGAAATCAAGGTGGAATACACATTGAAAATGCGATTAAAACTACAATTTTGTACTACAGTTTCCATTGAACTGAACATATGAGATACAATATTTTAATTTATCAATCATGGAGCAATAGATTATATTATGTAAGCAATTAAGAAAATAAAAAATAATTATAGAAAGAATTCAGATAATTGAATAGTGTTCTTAGAACACTCCTGTATTTTATAAACATTTAGTATGATACTATAAGAATTCTTAAGTTTTTTATGGTTTTGTTTGCTTTTGTGTCTTTCTTTTGTTTTTGCTTCTCTGTTTTACCCTAGCTGTCTTAGAATTCACTCTGTAGAACAGGCTAGCTTTGAAATCAAAGATCTATCTGTCTCTGCCTCCAGCATGTTGGGAAAAAAGGTATATGCCACCATGGCCTGGCAAAATCAAAAAGTTTTAGTCTATTCTTTGGGCAGAAGTAGGATTAGTTCATGACAGGGTTTCTCTGTGTAACAGCCCTGGCTATCCTGGCACACTCTCTGTAGACCAGGCTGGCTTCACTCACAGAGATCAGCCTGCCTCTGCCTTTCAAGTCTGAGGATTATAAGTGGGCACCACTACAAAAATTCTTAGCTTCAGTCTAACACTCTCCCAGCTGAGCTATGAGACCCCTAGCATATATGCAGCAGAGGGCTGTCATCTTTGGCCTCAGTGGGAAAGGATGTGCCTAAATCAGAAGAGGCTTGATGTCCCAGTAGGGGGATCTGGGTGGGGTCTGTCCTCTCAGAGGCGAAGGGGAGACTGGATGGAGGGAGGAACTCTGTGAGAGGGGACTAGAGGGGAGCAACATTTGGGAAAGAAAAGAAAAGAAAAGAAAAAGAAAAAGAAAAAGAAAAAGGAAAAGAAGAAGAAGAAAAAGAAAAAGAAAAAGAAAAAGAAAAAGAAAAAGAAAAAGAAAAAGAAAAAGAAAAAGAAAAAGAAAAAGAAAAAGATCTTTAAAATGAACATTGCCAGAAAACTGACTTCATTATCTGATGAAATAGTTTACAACCCGGTCAATTATGTTGTCCTTAGAATTACACTTAACCCTGTTGATTAGAGAAATGCCTGAAAGAAATCAAAGACTAACTTTTGAATTAGACAGTTAAATTTCAAAACACTACATTTTTAGTGACAATTCTATTCTCTAGTTACTAATATTATTCAGGGGTATTAGACAAAAATTTACAACTGTCATTTCTTGTGATACAATTTCAAAATTAATCCCTTCAAAAAATATTAATTCAGCTTAAGATTAAACATATCCAAATTCAAGAGCCTTTTAAAAAACCCTTTCAAAAGAGATTTTATATATAAGACATATATTTATTATTATGGTATATATAAAGCTAAAATTAAAAACTGGAAATAATAGGCATTTTGAAAATACTTTAGATATGTGAAATGTTAGCAGTTTACAAAAAATAAGAATACTTATATATCTAACAAGTGTGGAATAATAGCTATAAAACAATAAAAGATAAAAATATTAAAATRTTCTTGTTGTGATACTTCAGCCAAGGAGCTAGTTTTAATAAATGTATATACAACATTTTTTTTTGAGTTACCAGGGACTAAGCCACCAACCAAGGAGTACACATGGCTCTAGCTGCATAAGTAGCAGAGGACGGCCTTGTCAGGCATCAATGGGAGGAGAGGTGCTTGGTTCCTATGCAGGTCTGATAGAAGCCCCAGTGTAGGGAAATTGAGGGCAGGGAGGCGGTAGGGGCTGAGTAGGTGGAGGAACACCCTCATAGAGGCAGGGGAGGCAGGATAGGAGAGGAGATTTCTGAGAGATGGGGAAACCGGGTAAGGGGATAACACTTAAAATGTAAATAAATTAAAAAATAAAGTAACATGATCCAATAAAGACTTTATTTTTTGTTGTTGTTTATTGATACAGAGTTTCTTTGTATAGCCCTGGCTGTCCTGGAACTCACTCTGTAGACCAGGCTGGCCTTGAACTCAGAAATCCACCTGCCTCTGCCTCTCAAGTGCTAGGATTAAAGGCATGCACCACCACTGCCCAGCCATAATAAAGAAAGACTTTAATAAGTAATTGGTCTATTAATAATTTTATCCCTTATGTTTTTACATAATGTAACACAACTTTACCTTATTAAGCGAAATCCCTAGAAAATGAATAAATATTTTGTCACTTATATTAATATGAGTTAGGGTAATCTTCAAGACAAACAAGAAATATACAGTAATTTTCAGATGATTAAAGACAGATAGAAAATCCTAAGTATTAAGTTGGAAGGCTGGCATGCTATCTGGACCCAAAAGCATTACCTAATGCAGAGACCCAGTATGGATAGAGCTCCTTTGTGAGAAGAGCATCATCAATATCAGACAGAAAACGTTTCAGCACGCCTGTTACATCTTCAAGTTGATGTTTTCCAGCTCGCAACTTAACACTCCTTGCATCCTTTTTGAAACTCTCCAGGAGTTCACTTATGTGCAAGGGATCACCATCTTTTTGATAAATGTATTTGCATCCTAACCCTGTGATTGAGAAAAATTAGAAAGTTATATGATGAAATCAAATATCACAGTCATAATCTACTGGGATATCTTGGGAACAGAACAGATCCTTCTGTGGGATCATGAACAAAATAAGTCATTGGCCATGAGGTTAAAGACTGTGCACTCCTCAAATGTGATTTAAATGGGAACATAATGAATAAGTTAACCCATCCTCAGTCAACATCCCTCAGGACTCTCTCTAGTTCTCTATACTAACATTGTCAAATGTAATTTTACATCAAGAATTTATTCACAGAAAACAAGCTCACCTACAATTGGAAACCACAATATAAACTTTGGTATATACTTTCTCATATTCTCATCATGTATTTGTCCTTTAGTTTTTTGCTGTGTCAACCTATAACTTTCCCTAATATTTCCAACTCCCCAAGTCACCAGACACCACATATAAGTCGAAGTAGCACTAAGTAACAGAACAGGAAACGATGATGACAGTGTTCACACACACACACACACACACACACACACACACACACACACACACACACATCCTTCGGGTCCTCTGCAGGTCTTCCTCCTTGTGAAATCGAGCTGAACTCACTGTCCCTTTTCAATGTCATCACATTACTATACAGTCTCTCCCGGAAATCTTGGTTCTGGGTTTGGAGCACTGTCATTAAGTATATCAATAGTATTATCTAGATGCCTGTCAGTTTGGGATATTGACGTTGGCTTGCAGCATTTGACAAGTCTACAGAATCTCCTGCTAAAATTCTGTTAATCATGGTTTTTATGTTTTTCACTTACATTTCTCTCCTTCTAATAGCTCTCCAGTGCTCTATTTATTTTCCTTTTTTCTAACCTCACTTCTACTTTCTTTTTGCCCCATTAGAAAACTCCCCAGATGAATCAATCCACCCACAAGGTGCCTATTTTTACCTGAGTTTTAATCCTTAGACTTTGACTCATGAACACATACTTGCACAGAGACAGACACAGCCTTATAGGACATCATAAAAATGTGAAGGGATTGGTTTTTTTTTTCTTTATTTTTTGCTTCTTTCACAAGCTTAACTTCTGATCATATTTTAAAAACCTGCTCTTCAATCTCATTAAATGGCATTACTTTCTCCTTACCTTATGCCAATTCAGAATCTTTGCATTTTACTCCATTAAAAATATGTCAAAAAAGCCAGTTTTCTTTCTGTTCATATGCTATCATCTGTGTCTTATATTTCTTCAGTACATTGTATAGCTCCCTGCTCCTGTTCTTATGCAGGCCAAATGAGTCCAGACAATGTCAATGATGTGGCAAAAACATATAGGCCTGTTAGTTTTATTGTCAAAAGCCTAAAAAAAAATCTCTATGTGTCTTTCCTAATGCCTTTAGGGAAAACAATTTTATAAAGATGTATTAAAAATCTACTGGAGCTGGTCCAACCTCATGTCTCTTGTATAGATCCTATCTTTTAACTCTATTCTTTGGGCACAGTGAACTCCACACACACTTTTGTAAACAACCACAAAGCTGTCTATTACACTTTCTACTCTGGGGTCAAATGCTATGCCCAGTTTGGAACAAGGAGCCGCTGTACCACAGAACTGTACATGCTAAGATGTAAACACCCGCCTACGTGCTCCTTTCTCGACTATAAATTTATGATGCCCTAGAAGACAAGAAGGCAAGAATTAAGTCTTGTCTTCTTTGTATATCTGTCAGGAACAGTACATGGGGAAAGTCAAACGGCATTTGGTGAATGACTATTTACTGCAAAGATAAATAAATTGTATAAATGGATTTTTACTATGTGCCCAGGAGGTAATATTCCTCACTGGAGGTATTTTTAATATCTAATGCTTAAACAGCTTTAGCAGACTGAATGAAATCATAATAGAGCTAGAAAGATGGTTCTGAGAGAAAAGAATTTTGCTCCCAAGTTTGCAAACTTAAAAATCCCCAAAAACCTGTCCTCTCACGTATACACACATGCTGTGAATACATGAAAGTGCATATGCGTGCACATATGCACACACAAACACACACAAATACATCTAAAAGTACAGAATGTAATTTTCTATAAACTGAAAAAATCCTCCAATATTTAATTACTACACTTTATTTAAAGATTAAGATCATAATACATTTTGAACTTGGTAAAGTTCAAAATATTAACATGAAGAGCACAGAAAATTGGCCTTTACATTTTAATCCAGATGCTAAGATATTCAAAAATAATTGCTACTATAGAGACTTCCAGGCAAACACTTGCATCCTGTGAGCTCTGTGCAGTACTGAAGTCCCCATCAAATCTTTATGTTAATGAGTATAGCACAAAAGTTTTTTCCCCATTTTCTGTTTAAAATATAAACAACTTTTACTGGCTTTTTTTTTTAACTTTAAAGCAGAAGTTAATATACATTGCATTAGTTATAAGGTACTTAAAATATATGAGATATAGTTGATACAATCCAGTGCTTAATAATTTTAAATTCAAATAAACACCAAAGGGAAACTTGGAACTGCCCCCAGAGAAACTTCCACTGGAACTCTTCATGCTATTTTAATCATTTGTCAGCTGAAAAAGATGCTATGCCACTGTGAAACTATCATGATGCGAAAGTTCCCTGTAAGTTTATGCCCTTCCTAACACAGTATGTGTGTTCACATATCCCTGCGAATTACAGCCAAGCTAAAGTGAACGAGCACGGTACATAAAGACAAACATTTCCAGTACTCAATTAAACAGGACAGCTGATAAGAAATGTGTACATGCACTGTGGTCGCAAAGAAGTCCCTACAGTAAGGCCTGCGTATAGGGTTAATGGAAGGCCTCAGTATATATTCAACACAAACACAATATATATCGAAAAAATATGATTGGATTACATTTGATATAAAATACTTAAGATGACACTCTAGCCCAAAGAACTTAAATATACATACTATAGATTTAACTTCCTAAAACAACTTTACATCAAAGTACTTATTTCTGACATATGGTCATCTATCATGATATTAGCTTTATACATAGAATAGTCACATATTCCAGGTGAACTGCTCACTCTGGCTGCATGTTTCCTAAGAAACAAGACAATATTTTACTAAATCTTTCTTATTATGTATGTCTGTCTTCTTTTCAAGTTAATATACCAAATATCTGTAATACTGAGAGAATAAAATATTAATACAACTTCAGAAATACTAGGTCTATCACTTCATTCTTCTCCAGATTTTTTTTTTACATAAATGACATTTATCCAACATTTAAAAGGTTGAAAACACAATATATTCACAATACAGGTCAGAGTCTATATAAGCAAGCAGTAGAACATTAGCTTAGCTTGCAGTAAGTCTCTGGGTGTGAATCCAGAACATACATACATACATACATACATACATACATACATACATGCATACATACATACAAAGTTTCTATAAACAAACAATAGACAGTTTCTATCGTTTAGATATTTGAATGATGCATACAACTAAGAATGAATTTGAGGATTCACAATAATTTGAAAATAAATATGAAGATAAATTTCTAGGTAAACTTATAAAACACACATTATCACACAGAATTAAAAGGAGACTTAACAAAGTAGGTACAGAGCCAATTCTTTTTCTTTGCTAGTTGCTCATAAAAGTATCTGTGGCAAATAGCCCAATCATTAAAACGTATGTATGTTCACAGTTCATGTAAACTTCTGACCAATAGCATGATGAATCACACACACACACACACACACACACACACACACACACACACACACACACACACACACTGTGTGCTTGCTAACAGAAAGCACAACATTTTGAATATTGTTCCAAGGTTTGCTATTTCAAAAAAAAAAAAAAAACATACTTAAGCAGGGAGAGCTGCTCTTGGCTCTGTTCTAGAATTTTTATAACTGAATTTTATAATAGTCTTTACATTTTATACCATTTTATTTACTGGGTTCCATAGCATTTTCATGGTCATGAAGGATCAAGCACATGGTGTGAAAGTATTACCAGTGTAAATGTGTTGCTGGAGAAAGGGTGGGCCGGCTGAGCAGGGACTGGGACTTAAGGTTTCACTGGTGTACTTACAACGGGAAGGGCACTAATTCGTTCCCACGGAGGTACCACTTAGAAGCTGTAAGATGGATACCCTAAGTTCTAGGAGTTGGATAAACATCCTGTGATACTTACCATACTGTGTAACAAATGCTATGCAGCTGTTCACAATAATGGGGACGTCATTCTTGCAGAGCTGCTGATCTTGTAATGCGTCACCATCTGTACCTGCTGCTTTTTCAATTGCAGTATGCCAGACTGTGAAATCCAGCTTGGTGTGCCCGTGGATGTACAGTGTTCTGTGAAGTTTAAAAAGCATGTCTTATTATAATTTTGCTTTTTTTTAAAAAAAATATTTTCAACACAGATTACCCTAAAATCCACATATATGTGATCTTGTCTCACACATTAAAAAATAAATCAACTTTCTTTTACCTTCCACCCTACTAGGTGTGTGTCCCTTCCTCCTTCTGTTGTCTGTTAAGGACGCATTGTACAGAAGAAGCTCTCCCAATTCCCTAGGTCTCCATTTCCATCTCTAAATAATGAAAACTACTGTGGTAAACATTGCCAGTGTCTTTAAATATACTCCTGGCTAATGAAAATATTTTGTAATTGTCATTTCCATTGCTTTTAAAGTGGGGGGAGGGACAAAACAAACCTGATTTGCCTTTTCTTTTCAGATTTCCATTCTTTGAGATCTGCTATTTATTTCTTTTTATTGGATTTTTTATTTACATTTCAAATGGTATCCCTTTTTTTGGTTCCCCCAGAACCTCCCTATCCAACCCCCTCCCTTGCTTCTTCTATGAGGGTGTTTCTACACATACCCATTCACTCCTGCCTCACCTCCCTCGCATTCCCCTACACTGGGGCATCAAGCCTTCACAGGACCAAGGGGCTCTTCTCCCATTGATGCCTGGCAAGGCCATCCTCTCATACACATGTGGCTGGAGCCATGGGTCTCTCCATGTGTACTTCTGGGTTGGTGGTTTAGTCCCTGGGAACTCTGGGGACTCTAGTTGGTTGATATTGTTGTTCTTCCTATGAGGTTGCAAACCCCTTCATCTCCTTTAGTCCTTTCTTGAAATCCTCCATTGGGGACCCCGTACTCAGTAAAATGGTTGGCTGTAAGCATCCACATCTGTATTTGTCCATTGTGCTCAATCTCAGTGCCTCTACAGACTTTAGGAATGATCTAGGTTGTGCTCAATCTCAGTGCCTCTACAGACTTTATGAATGATCTAGATTCCTATCATTAGGGTGAGGCTGTCAACTCTTTGACACCTATTAGTGAGCCTTAAATCCAGATCTCTAGGCTAGAACTAGACAGATAACAACTTGCAAAAAACAAGGACAACTGCAGAGCTAGGTCTGGTGATATGTTTGTATTCACAGCCCTTGGGGGATGGAGGGAGAGGCAGGGGAAGGCAAGAGGATCACAAGTTCAAGACAAGATAAAGATAAAGTGGAGATTCCGGGCTGGTCCAAGAAAACAAAACAAGATACGATATGGTGTTGCAAGCAGGTATTCCAAAAAGGGAAACCAAGTACCACAGCTACTTTGTTCATAACTCAAATGAGAGCTCTGTTTCACCATTGGGGAACTGATCATACCAGTGTACAGCTAAGCACCCTGTAGATGTTCTATCTTTCCTCTAAATCATGCTGCTAAGAAACACTGTATTTGGAGACCTCTGCCATGGAGCAAGAATATGGTAACTGTCACTATTGTGATAGCCATCTGCTCTGGGACACATATGTCTCAACTTAACTGACTCCACATGAGTCTTCTGAACTTTAGAATTCATTATTGTAGCTTAGCATCCCTTGCCAATCACTTTCACACGTGTGCACCTTTTTATTATTGTTATTGTTCTTATAATCTGTAATATTCGCTCTCTCTGGTCTTCCTCTCTGCTGTTTCAGAACTTTCCAATATTCTTCAAAGTCACTACAGCCCCTGACAGGATTGTCTTCTTGATTTCCCCTTTTAAAACTCTACTCCCATTACCAGAACTTAATTTCAACAAGATGAAGCTGCTGACACCAGTTTGGGATACTTGTCTTATCTTTAAAGCTTTGTTTTTTTAAGTGGAAAGGTCTCCATGACTTGGTCTGAGTTTTCCACTGCAATTTTGCAACAGCTCATCTGCAGATGCCCCCTCCTGGCCAATGACATAAACCCTGTGAGGTTCCTAGCTGCTCTCTGATAGCTCCACACACTCATGCCCATGGGTCCTATCTTAACCCATAGTTGCTTTGCCGTTAGTTTTACCATCTGCTGTTCCTGTACAATTTACTGGTCAGATGCCAAACTTTGCACAGCCTTGCAAGAAAAGAAATTTGGTCTCTGCCCAAACCTAGTCTCTGGAATGTACTGGTATATTTTTTCTAAATATTATCCTCAGTACAAAATTTAAAACCTGAAATACCAATGCACATCAAGTATATTTACTCTAAGGCAATTGTTCTTTTTTTCTTTTTTTAAGATTTATTTATTTTATGTATGTGAATTCACTGTTGCTCTCTTCAGACACACTAGAAGAGGACACCAGATCCTATTATGGATGGTTGCGAACCTCCATGTGGTTGCTGGGAATTGAACTCAGAACCTCTGGAAGAGCCATCTCTCTATCTAGCCCAAGGCAGTTTTTTTAAGGCAGTTGTTCTAAACTGATTGGCTACAACCCCTTGGGGGATCGAATGACCCTTTTTCACAAGGGCCATATATCAGATGTCAGGCAAATCAGATATTTCCATTAGGATTCATAACAATAGCAAAATTACAGTTATAAAGTAACAATAAACAAAATTTTATGGTTGGAGGTCAGTACGACATGAGGTTGAGGACTGCCTGTCTAAAGAAACACTACCAAATTTTAATTTTCATCAAAGTTGGAGACTTTTCATTCAGCAATAGCAAGAAAAGAACAGCTGATTAAGTCTTAGGGATTCTGTAGGGAGTTGGGGAAGAAGAATGAAATCTTTCACATTTCTGAACATCACAGACAGTAATTTAAGTGAAAGATAATCTCCCATCCTTTCCTACCTCCCCCCCTTCTTGTAATGTTCTTTCAGGAAGACAAAGACCACATCAGCATTCCAACACAACTCTGGAGTTGCCAGAACTACTTTTCACTACTCTCTGTGCTTCGGCTCCTTGACTTTTGCTTTCTAACATCTTCGTCTATCGTTTTTATTTTCCATTCTCCCAAAACTGCCCAGACCCACAGACTTTATAAATTTTTTTCATTGAAGAATTCTGACAAATGGTCCGGACAGTTCTGCAACGGTTTAGCTTTTCCACTTATTGTACCTTATCCAAAGCATCATACTTCTGAGCATATGTCTCCATGAAAATAATAAAGCAAATTAGCTTCAGAAGTAGCAAGCCCTTGTATATACATACATCTAGTTAAAATACCATTGTTCTGAATCCAGGTTAAAAAAAGTAACACCACTTTTTTCTGATTTTTATTTAAATAGATTTTTACTTCATAATTTGTTAATATGACTTAAAATCTTTGAAAATCCAGTGGGTAGGTATTGTAGTAGACAGTGAAACATATCCAAAGTGTAGCAATGATCCTTTAAGACCACTATAGCCCTGTCACTAGCTTTGAGTATCTCAGACTTTGAATTTTCCTTCTAGTCCAAAGAAATCCCACAATGGAAGGTTAGCTGACTGCCTGTAAACTAGTGAGGCACGGAACATGTAACGACATGTTAACTCCTGTGTCTACTTGTCAAACAGTGAATCCTAAAATGTATCATCTACTGCAGCCCACGGGATGCCTGACATTTCACTGTATTCATTAAAAAACGATCCATTCTGATTCCTTAAGATCTAGACATACCAAGTAACACATAATAACACAAGTAACATATCATAGCACATTTTCTATGTATACGCTGACCAACCTTGTATCTTCTAGTGTTACTAAACAACCATTTTACATTTTGTATTAGGATTTTATGTAAACATTCAACTCTGAATTCAATATCTGAAAAAAGTTACTTTGATCAACTCTAATGACAAGCAAATTTATATATTATTGACAATTATCTAAAAATAAATCTCAGCTACATAAGCAAACATTTAATTTGTTATTATGAAGGCAGCTCAATAAAGTCTACAAGACAAGCCCCAGGACTAACATATAGAATTCTGTTAAAATGGCAATATATTAATGAATTGGTATTCATAGTGATTTGAGCCTAGTGAACTAAGAGGAACCTGAGGTCTCTTGAGATAAAGACTGAATAAATCAGACTACATAAAAAAATTGTCCATAAATAACTAAAGCTGAGAAGCAAATACCATATATCATAAAAAATGACTTAAAAAAGAAAATAGCCTAGGTATTTATAGAAAAATGAAAAATTTTAGGTCCTCCATAGAAATATGGTCATTACTCATTAAAATTATTACATATAAAATGTCAAGTGACAATATACAATATGTACAAGCTAGTCTAATGATCATAAGCTTATATGTTTGTGTGTGGCATGGGTGTATATATATATATATATATATATATATATAT